>JALPQI010025923.1:2500-10147 GCA_025490895.1 Thaumatotibia leucotreta | reverse complement strand
AGTTACTGGAAATTATTCTATTAGTCTAAATACATTCAATTCCGCTATTAAGAGCATAACAATTAGCTACAAAAATATGTTATGTTAACATAACTCACAACAATTCGAATGGAAATATTTAATACTAGGTATTTCGATTTCTATTAGCTAAGCATATGATTGGTGCGACAGTATGTCGCTGCGAGATAAGACTTCCCGTCTTTTTAACCGACTTCAAAAACTAGGAGGTTCTCAATTCGACTATATTGATTTTTCTATGAATCCAAGAATCGGGAAACGATTTTCATTTTTTTTTATCGAAAGGTGTAAGTCGGCATGGTCCCGTTGGCACCAATTTGGGATCTGATGATCCCAATCTTGGAGAAATCAGATGAAAACAGTCATTTAATTTTTAAATTTGGCGATTATATATTGTTAATAAAATAGATACGAAGACGGAGTCTGTATTGCCGCGAAACACTGTCACTTTAATCACGTGCTAACCCTAAGGGTGAAGACACATTTATCAGCATACGTACGCATTTTGTCTACATAAAATGTCAGTTTAGTATGAGACCGAGTCCAGCTTTCCGCACGTGTAAGCATGCTTACACGTTTCATACTAAACGACCAGTTTCTTTAGACAAAATGCGTAAGCATGCTGATAAATGTGTCTTTACCCTAATAGTCACTAATTTGTTTGTCCTGAACTCTTTTGATAAATTCTTCGTTCTTCGATCCATAATCTTGTTCTAGGACTTCATTCTTCGGTATTATATACATCCCCTCTTCAAGAGGACTTTGATTGTAAATTAATATTCGAAGTCTAAATCCACCCATGGGCTGTTTGACTGAAAAGAAAAAAGGATTTTTAATACTTTCTGAGCGTTATACTACAAAGGGCTTGTCCATTAATCACGTCATACGATTTTGGCCTATTTTAGACCCCCCTATCCCCCATGGTGGTATTGTCAGGACCTCCCCTCTAGCCAATATGACGTGTAATTTATTGCGAACTTAAGTAGGCCTTAATAACACTTGAATTTACGTACTTTATTAAGCACACGTTATGGGAAAAAACTTTTTTGCCAACTATGAAGTAAAGGTTCGCGAAGTTTTAAACTATGAACTATCAGGGTTTGACATAATATTTAGTGTTTTAAAAAAAGGAAAAGATGTATTTTTTTACTAGCTATAATGCTGTTCAGCAGAGAGTAACAAAGTGATTTTTTTCTTGGGGAGGGGTCCCCCTATACAGTATGATGTGGTTAATAGACAAGCCCCAATAACTAATCTTCAAATATATTTTTTTTCTCTAAAACTCCCATAATCGCCGAAATTAGGAGACCAGAAGGCAATAAAGTTGCCGCGATTAATATATTTACCCTCATATCGTAGGGTACTTTGGTCCTTCGGACCCTGAGTCGCAAAGGTCTTGCTCGTGTCTTCGCTGCGTCCACTAACCGTGTGGTCACTTGCACGCATCCTTGCACGTCCAGGACCTGTTTACAAGTTTAATTGATTGTGGAAAAGCGATATTTTTTAACCCTTAATAGGGGGAGCCATCAGTCACACCAAAATTTAATTAGTTTAGTTTGACCAAGGATCGTACAAACGCCCGTCATTTATTTATTTATTTAACAAAGGAGATAATACAGAAACATACATATGGGATAAATATTACAAAAAGTACGTTACAGTAATGAATAGGTACCTACATGCTTCCTAGGACTTATCTCACTAAGAACACAAAAAACCAAACTTAATTACAAATAATAACATAGTAACAAAGCAGCAGTGACTAGGAAAAACTAATTTGTGTGGGTCCGTACATATGCATGGAATTAGATTAAAAAAATCAGTCATTTTGAAAACATAACCCTGTTCCGTACAGTAGAGACTTCTTATGATGTCAACACATTTTACTTTATAAGTTGTTATTAATTACATTTTTTTAATATTCAGTCAATATACGCGATATAATCCGTTAAAATGGTTTTATTACATGAATAACTATCGCGGTAACCAAAGAAGAAATTCAATATCAAACATTCTGTAGTTTTGAAAATAAATATATATTAAAAAAAACATTCTTAATCGTTTATTGGTCACGATCATGGTGTGTACAAGTAAGAAACAGTTGGGGGTCTCCTAAACAGATACTTTGTGTTGTGTTATTAAAAAATATCTTATAAATTACAATATTTTAACATCATAAGTAAGCATTCGTTTAATTTATACATGTACCTAATAGTGGAAGAGCGGTGCCTCCCGGCACAAGATATTTTGCAAATAACTTAAAAGGAGATACCAATCCTTGTAATTTTTTGTACAACCTGTTAACGAAATAATAGTACATTACTATAGAGGACGGGAAACGAAGGGTTACAGGCCAAGTAGATATATCTGGCCGAAGGAACTGAGGCCAGATAGGGATACGCGGCCTGTAACCCTGTTTCTCGCCGAGATTTGTATAGTGCTTTTCTCAAACTTGCCATGAAATAAAACGAACTGATTTCGCCGAACCATACTATTTCATTTGTAAATATACCAATAGTACGGTATCGTAAAACATTAAAAAAAAACATTCGAGCCTAACTTTTTTTTAATCTGTTTGAGGTACTCTTTTACCTGGTGGTATAGTCTATATTCCAAGAATATATTCTAAGGTTTTTTTTTTCTGTGGCTGAATGTCAAGACCTGGTGTCACAATTTGACGTTTCAAAACAGAAGACAGTCTGTTTGCAGCCTGTTTGAAACGTCAAATTGTGACACAAGGTCTTGACATTCAGCCACAGAAAAAAAACAACCTTAGAACTGATGTCTATACCACCAGGTAAAAGAATACCTCAAACAGATTTAAAAAAAAGTCAGGCGCGTATGTTTTTTTTTAATATTTTATGATACTCTACTATTGGTATATTTACAAATGAAATAGTATGGTTCGGCTAAATCAGTTTGTTTTATTTCATGGCAAGTTTGAGAAAAGCACTATACAAATCTCGGCGAGAAACAGGGTTACAGGCCGCGTATCCCTATCTGGCCTCAGTTCCTTCGGCCAGATATATCTACTTGGCCTGTAACCCTTCGTTTCCCGTCCTCTATAGTAATGTACTATAGAATTCGAATTTTGTTTCTTTTTTGATATGATAAGGAAGTCTTTACTGTACAGAACAAGGTAATATTTTCAAAATGACTGACGTTTGTCCGATCCTTGGCTTTGACCGATTTCAGTGATTAATATTTACCTCCAAATTGGGACAGAAAGTGAGACAAGTAGCCAAATCACTATCTGTCAGCTCAGTGTTCCAAGCCACCCCAAGTTCTGTCAATTTTGACCCCGCTGAACGACACAGGGCTATCACGCTATTAGGTGTCACACCTGTAAAGAAATAATAGGTCAAGTTTCTAACCTAACTATAATAGATAGGATTATAAAGGAAATCACTAATATTTTAAATGATTCTTTGTCGCGCGTTCGACGCGTTAACGCGAAAATCAAAATTTGTCGCGCGTTCGACTTTCGATCAAAATTCGTAAATTTCGAGGATTTTTCTCTGTCACTCAAACGAAGGCGTCATTAGAGTGAGAGAGACAAATCCTCGAAATTAACGAATTTCGTTCTTCGCGGTAGGGCCGCAGTGCTAGTTTTCCAACCCGGAAAAAAATATCAGTCAGATAAAATTATTGCTATCCTGTTCCTTAATCCCCAGGCAAAAAAGAAAATTACAGCTAATATTTATCTGACAGATATATTTTACTCGGGGTGAAACTTGCCCTTAGTAATATAACATAAAATATCTAACAATCATAATTCAACTAACAAAGGGCCATGTCGGCACGGCTGGTCAACACAACTGGGGACCAAAAAGCTGGCGCGTACCTCTCTCAGCGCATCGCTCTTGCAGTGCAGAGAGGTAACGCCGCCAGCATTATGGGCTCCATGCCGCAAATGTGTTCTTTTTATAATAGGATTTTATCTTTGTAGGTAAGTTTAGTTTTAATATTATATTATTAGTTTTAATTATTTTTTTTTCTTTTGTAATTCTTTGTTTATTTGTATGGAATAAATAGTTTAGTATTTTTACTAACAAAAAAAAAAATCGATTCGTATACGGTTACTCAAACATGAAGATTTGCTTAGAACTGTATCACATTTGTAAATGTTAAAGTAATTACAAATTACTAATCAAAGTATTATTCTACATAATATATGTGTTAGTAACGTCCCACTCTGTCGCTTACCATAAAGACGAGATTTTCTTGTATCTTCATATGAATAAACTGACAAAGCGGCTTTATGGCAAACGACAAAGTGGGACGTTTTACTAAACTCACTCACATATGATCTCTACTACAAGTATCATACATTCTAAATTACAATTAAAATAAAGCAAAGAAAAAATAGATCGAGTGGCCGAGTGGTTTAGGCATCTGCATGCCTAGATAAGATCTACTCTGCAATCACATACAATAAGTGACTATTTCCCTGCGACCATATATAACATGGACGTCTAATGCCAGCTCAAAAATACCCGCAAACACAACTGTTCAATTGTGCCAAGACGGTCAGGACATAGCGCTTTTCTTGACACCTCGCATATTTCGACGCAACATCTTTGACAAATGTTTATAGAATATTGCCAATCAAAACTTTGACGGACCAATCACAACTATTTTTAAATGGCGGTTTAAGTTTTTATAGGTTGACATTGAAATTCTTTACCGTGATGCATTGACGAGGGTGACAATTGTCAACTAAAATTCAGGACCGTTTTTGAAATGCAATTTATTATGGCGTGAGGCTTCCATGTTTTATTTGTTCGTAGCCATTTCCATACATTATTCCGGTCACGTGACTTATCGCTTATCGTATACGATTGTAGAATGGTACCTTGGCTAGGCCTACAGCCACGAAAGCTTCGAGTGTGGGTTCGAATCCCATCTCAAACTTGGTTCAAAAGGACATTTTTCTCTGTATGACAACTTAGGAGTCTTAGGACTATCAAAATTTAAACTCACCCATACAATTCCCGACATCAAAACTCGTCAACTCCTTACACGCAACAGCGACATCTTCCAGCCAACATTCGTGCGAATTATTAATATATCTTCCATAAAAATGTTTCAGTTTACTAAGACTACTAACAGCTTCGGAGAAATCACTATTCACGTTCACTTTTTTGTCGAACGATACTAGTTTCAAGTATTCTAAGTTTGGCGTGTTGCGTAGTAGTATATGAACGTTTCTGTATACCTGGGAAAGAAAATAAACAAATAAATATCTTTGGACAATTGACACAAATCAACCTAATCCCACGGTAAGCTAAATCAAGGCTTGTAATGTGGGTACCAAGCCAATAGTGTCCTGTTTTACCCTTTACATACGGAACACTAAAAAAAAGATTTCGTCGAATTGTAAATTTCCTCCTTGTTTAACGTCGGTTAAAAATAACATTTCATCTTAAACCAGACAGACAGACAGTAGAGCCTTAGTAATAGTATCCTGTTGTACCCTTTACATACATAACACAAAAAATTATCCCACAATGTCGTAACAGATGTGCTTACCCTAGAAAAAATCAACTGCGAAAGACTCTGGTTGTCACGGAATTCGAACCCGCTTCCTCTGTATTGCCGGTCCAACGTGCTACCAATTACACCAGACGACCTTCCGTCGATCACAGCGAATTTTTCCAATGGTATTGTGAATCTAATCACTAGCGATATCTGTACGTAATGTTACGAAGGTACTACAACCTTAAGCCACACTCCTAAGACGTATGCCTCACATAATCGTCTGCAAACTCGGCAACTCTCCGCTGCGTTGAATTTGCTAGAGAGGGCGCTGTAATCAATACAAAAAATAACATTGAATCTTAAACCTCAGCACTGTTAAGCGTCAGCTCCAGCCTCGCCAGCCGGGCCAGCGCCGCCATCTTGAAGAAGTCCGTCATCAGCAGATAGCACGCCGACATCGCCAGCGAGCGCAGCCTGCTGGCCTCCGACAGGAACATGCCGGTCACGTGACTAGCGCTGCTCATCACCACCTCTTCTGTTGCCACCACACTTGTACACTACCCCAACTATATGTGTATATAAGTAGAGAGAGAGAGAGAGAGAGAGACAGAGAGAGAGAGAGAAAGAGCGCGAACGAGCGAGAGAGAGAGAGAGCGAGAGAGATAGAGAGAGAGAGAAAGAAAGACAGAGAGAGAGAGGGAGCGCGAGCGAGCGAGAGAGAGAGGGAGAGCGAGACAGAGAGAGAGAGAGAGAGAGAGAGAGAGAGAGGGAGAGAGAGAGAGGGAGAGAGAGAGAGAGAGCGAGCGAGCGAGCGAGAGAGAGAGAGAGGGGGAGAGCGCGAGCGAGCGAGAGAGAGAGAGGGACAGAGAGGGAGCGAGCGAGCGAGAGAGAGAGAGAGAGAGAGAGGGAGCGAGCGAGAGAGAGAGAGAGAGGGAGCGAGCGAGCGAGAGAGAGAGAGAGGGGGAGAGCGCGAGCGAGCGAGAGAGAGAGAGGGAGAGAGAGGGAGCGAGCGAGCGAGAGAGAGAGAGAGAGAGAGAGGGAGCGAGCGAGCGAGAGAGAGAGAGAGAGAGAGAGAGAGAGCGAGAGAGCGAGAGAGAGGGAGCGCGAGCGAGCGAGAGAGAGAAAGATAGATAGATAGACGGATACAAAGTCAAACACATAGAAACAGAAAGACAGACAGATAGACAGCGGAGCCTTAGTAACAGTGACCTGTTTCACTCTTAAGATACACAACACTAAAAACAACATTGAATGTTAAACCTCCCTACCTCAGCACTGTTAAGCGTCAGCTCCAGCCTCGCCAGCCGGGCCAGCGCCGCCATCTTGAAGAAGTCCGTCATCAGCAGATAGCACGCCGACATCGCCAGCGAGCGCAGCCTGCTGGCCTCCGACAGGAACATGCCGGTCACGTGACTAGCGCTGCTCATCACCACCTCTTCTGTTGCCACCACACTTGTACACGAGCCCAACTATATGTGTATATAAGTAGAGGGAGAGAGAGAGAGAGAGAGGGAGAGAGAGGGAGAGAGAGGGAGCGAGTGAGTGAGAGCGAGAGAGAGAGAGAGAAGAGAGAGAGAGAGATGAGAGAAAGAGAGAGAGAGGGAGAGCGAGCGAGATAGAGAGAGGAGAGAGAGAGAGAGAGACAGAGAGAGAGAGAGCGAGAGAGAGAGCGAGCGAGCGAGAGAGAGAGAGTGAGAGAGCGCAAGCGAGCGAGAGAGAGAGAGCGCGAGCTAACGAGCGAGAGAGAGAGAGAGCGATAGCGAGCGAGCGAGCGAGAGAGAGAGAGAGCGAGAGCGAGCGAGAGAGATAGAGAGAGCGCGAGCGAGCGAGAGAGAGAGAGAGAGAGCGCGGGAGCGAGCGAGAGAGATAGAGAGGGGGAGCGCGAGCGAGCGAGCGATAGAGAGAGAGAGGGAGAGAGAGAGAGATATATAGATAGATAGACAGCGGAGCCTTAGTAACAGTGACCTGTTTCACTCTAAAGATACGGAACACTATGCAACAACATTGAATGTTAAACCTCCCTACCTCAGCACTGTTAAGCGTCAGCTCCAGCCTCGCCAGCCGGGCCAGCGCCGCCATCTTGAAGAAGTCCGTCATCAGCAGATAGCACGCCGACATCGCCAGCGAGCGCAGCCTGCTGGCCTCCGA
>JALPQI010025922.1:0-17489 GCA_025490895.1 Thaumatotibia leucotreta | reverse complement strand
TTATATAATTTGTAAATTTATTTGTTTGTGTTTATAAAAAAAAAAAACAATTTTTTTATACAGATTTCTCACAAAATACTATGTTTTAATAGGTAAATAAACGGTATTATGTAAATGTAGCTACGTCATGTCTGTACTGAAATACCTACATCGTATTAACATAGATATAGGTCGAATGACTTATTGAAAGGATGCATTTATATGTACTACCTAATAATAGTGTGCCTTAACTAATGAAGGGTCCACGGAAAGAACATGTCTAGTCAATTCAAATTACAGAAAGAAAATCCACCTTACTTTAAACAGAATAAGGTGTGAATTTACCCTGATTTTTTTAAGCACTGGACATGATTTTTCCGTGGACCCTTCATATGCCAAAATCGTTGTTTTTTTATGACAATCAAGCCAGAACCACCATGCAGAATTACTTAAAAAAATATTGCAGGACGGGATCCTCAAAATATATGCTTTTTATTTTGTGTCCTAACTAGGTAGGAGAAGAACTAGGTAGCTAGGAGAGGGCGCTGCCGTGCGCGAGTAAACAGAGTTTTAAATTTGCTCCTCTTTAAAATTATATTTAACAGGTTAATAGTGAACAGTTTACTTTAAGACTTATATCAAAATGATCCTTGTAATGCAGTGATTGTGAATTACTTGAAGTGAATATGAATAGAAGTTCTATCTAAGGACAAATAACAAAAACTTAGTGAACAATAGCCACAAGTGCGCGGAACTAGTGACTGTCTCAATTTAACGCGTATGTTGTATGAAATCCTGCGGCGCATACGCCCTTACTGAACACGACGTACGCCGCTGCTTACGGTTCCTAGAAAAATTTGAAGCTTTCTGCGTACTACCTAAGTGAACTCTAGTGACCTATACACGACATTCTTATTCTATTCTAATAATAAATAATACAGTAAAACTGTAACATAATATTTGAAGTTTATGAGTTTTACCTACAAGTGTAAGAAGAGCTACGAAAACAATATACAATGTCTGACATATGCGATGGCTGCCACAAGAAACTACCTGATAGGGCAAACTTAACATGTTCCCTATGCGCGAAAAGCTACGATTTACAATGTGCAAATGTTTCGTCTCATCAGTTTGAGAAAACAATGCAGAGAGAGCAAAAAATTTACTGGAAATGTCAAGCCTGTCGCTGTAATATGCCCAAAACGGATAACACCAACACCCCTGTGCGGCAAAGAGACAGGGAATATGCCCTACAAGAGCCGATATCGCCACAAATTGACTACGTAACAAAGAGAAAAAAGACAAACAATGCTAATAATGAAACAAACAACTCCGACGACTTCACCCTGTCAGGCGACACAATTCGCTTGGATAACTCGATGTCAGGAGATAATACACGCTCGGACTGTCACCTACCAGGACCTGAACCGCAAGTAGACCTTACCTTACAAAACTTAGGTGAAATGATAACCCGGCGCCTGAAAGAAAATAATAGTACTATCATACAAGAACTGAAAACCACCATACAAACTGAAATTACAAAGGCAATCACGAAACTTAAGAATGAAATATCCCTTGAAACCGATGCCCTGCAAATGCAAAATAATTTGAGGAAAGAAGAAATTAGCAATGTTAACTGCAAAATCCATACATTAACAATACAAAATGACCAACTAAAACAAGACATAAAAAACCTAGAAGCCAGATTTATATCGGAAAGCCAAATCGCAAATCCGGCTAAACATAACTGCATACCTGAAAGTAACTCCAAGAAAATAGTAATTTACAATTTTGCTGAAAACTTCAATGAATCAGAACAAGAACTAAATAGTAGAATCATCCAATGTTTCCGTGAAATTCAGCAAGTGGACCTGTTGGGATATATAGAAGACTCATACCGTGTGGGTAGAAAAAATAACAGAAACAGACCCCTCGTCATAGAATTGATTAGCAAACGGATGGTAAAGTACATCTTATCAAACTGCCAATACTTCGGAGGGAGCGGACTCACCATAACTGAATTTTTGGATCCCCAATCACAAAAAGAAAGAAGAGCTCTCTTGGATGAAATGTTCAGTGCCAGAAAAAATGGACATCACGCAATAATAAGGAACAAACAACTAATTATAAATGGGAAAATATCGAACAAAAACACTTCTACAACAAGTAACGAAAACTATGACAAACATGAAGATACCCTTTTCCACTCCCCCCCGAAGCAAATAATAAACAACAATAGAGAACAGAATAAAACCAATTCCTTTCGAAACTGATGAATATCAAAATTTCAAAATTGTTTTTCAAAACTTTCAGAGTATTAACAACAAGCTCGACCTGTTAGAAGCATATTTAAGCCAAGACACACCAGTCCAAGCAATCTGCATTTCCGAGTCATGGCTAACTGAAGATAAACTAAATTTGGTGAATATAAGCGGTTACCACATAGCTACATCCTATTGCCGCCAGACCAGAGGAGGCGGTGGAGTCTGTATACTTCTGCAGGACCACATCAAATCCATTCCTATGGATGATTTATATACAATGTCTATTGAATATGTAATTGAAATATGTGCAATAGAGTTACCTAAACTTGATACATTAATAATAACACTGTACTGGAATAAAAGAGAGGAAGATTTATTCTATAGTAGATTGGAATTACTTTTACAATATGTGAATACAAAATATTCAAAATACAAAATCATTATAGGCGGCGACTTAAATATAAATGTTTTAAAAAATGACAACACCACAAAAAAATTATTGAACTTAATGTTGGAATATAACTTCACACAACACATAAAAAAACCAACGCGAATAACTTCAACTGTAGCAACTTGTCTAGATTTAATATTTACAAACTTCAGAGACTCCAGTATCCTTACGGATGTCGAAGACTTAGGTTTCTCAGACCACTCAGCAACTTTTTTAAATTTTAATATTCCATACCAGAAAAATACGCACCTAATCTGGCATACAGAAATAAGAAAATTTAACAACCATAACATAGAAAAATTTAAAATACACCTCTCTGAAATTATTTGGGAAAACATAATGACTACTAAAAATAATATTAACCAAAACTACAAAATATTTAGTGACACTTTAACGGAAATTTTAAATTCTTGCATACCAAAACGTAAAATACAACTAAAGCAAAACCATAAAAAACACTGGCTTACCGTAGGAATTAAAACATCTTGCCAAAACAAACGGTTACTAAAAGTTTTGACTACTAAAACTAAGGATCCAACACTTACTAAGCATTACAAAAAGTATGAAAAGATTTTGAAACAATCAGTGAAATTAGCTAAAAAAATTAATTATGTAAATAGAATAAATAAAAGTACTAACAAGACTAAAACAATGTGGAGGATAATTCATGAACGTACGAATAAAATATCAAAACAGAAACAGAAAAATATCGAACTTAACGTAAACAATACACTTACATCTAACCCTAAACTCGTCGCGGACACTTTTAATAACTTCTTTGCCTCCATCGGCGATAGCCCTGTTATTGCTCCTGGCCGTCCAGTGATCACGCCTATCGAGAACACTATGTTCCTTACCCCTGTGCAACCTCAAGAAGTCCTGAAAATAATAAAAAACCTAAGTAACAAAAATAGTTGCGGTTTAGATGACTTACCACCACGCCTCATAAGATTCTGCGCACACCAACTAACACCACCACTTTGTTTTCTAATAAACCAATCCTTTCAAGAAGGCACCTTCCCTGACCAACTAAAAGTAGCTTTAATAAAACCGATACATAAAAAAAACTCTAAATCCGACCCTAACAATTATCGACCAATCGCTCTACTACCTACTACCTCAAAAGTATTTGAAAAGGCAATGACTAATCGCATATATGACTTCTGTGAAAAATTCAAAATTTTTGACGAATCTCAAAATGGTTTTCGTGAAAATAAGTCCACTAGTCTAGCAGTATTTAAATATACACAGGAAATTTTTAATATAATTAACGCGAAACAATATGCTGTAGGCTTACTGCTAGACATGACAAAAGCATATGACAAGGTCCAATATAAAATACTCCTAAATAAATTATATGAAATAGGCATAAGAGGTCCAGCCCATAAGTGGCTTACATCTTATCTAAACAATAGAGAACAAATAGTTGAGATACAATACTTTGACTCCGAGACTACAGAAATACTTAAAATCCGATCAAATAGCATAACTACGAAGGCTTCAATTCCACAAGGAAGTGTAATTGGATGCCTTCTCTTCCTAATATATATTAATGACCTACCAAAAATCATAACAGAACCATGTGTGCTCTTCGCTGACGATATTTCAATACTTACTGCTTGTCACAATAACGTTAACTTAAACACTAATCTTACTCATATCCTGGACACAATCTCAACCTGGATGATCGATCATAACCTGGAAATTAATTATCTAAAAACAAAAATTATATCTTTTCACCCCTATCAAAAAAAACCCTTGCCTATAAACTTTACATACAATGATACAGAACTAGAAGTCGTTAACCACTTTACCTTATTAGGAATAAATATTGATACCCATGTGAATTGGAAGTCCCATGTTAAAAAAATCCACACAAAAATATCTAAATTTATTTATGCCCTTCGAGAAATAAAAAAAACTACCGATCTCTCTACAGCTTTAATCACGTACTATGCATACGCCTACTCTTGGCTCCAGTACGGGATTGTTTTATGGGGCAATAGCACTGACATGCTATCGCTATTCACCCTACAAAAAAAAATGATCCGCATCCTTGTAAATGTTAAACAAACAGATAGCTGCCGACCTTACTTCCTAAAACATGAAATACTTACATTACCAAGCATATATATCCTCGAAGCATGCAAATTTGTACGTAACCAGCAACAGCTTTACACAAAACGCGATGACTTACCTGCTACACGCCCAATACGCCACAAATATAAACTAATCTTGCCCCCATCGCGCTTAAACTTAATCTCATCCGGTCCATATGATATGACAATAAAATTGTATAACAAACTACCAGTTTCATTCAGACAAAAAAGCAATACAACAAAATTCATTAATAGAGTAAAAAAGTTTCTCATCAGTAAGACATATTATACAATACAAGAATACATGGAAGATTCATTAGAATAAACAAGAACAAATAACATATTTAATATTAGATTACAAAATAGTACAACAATAATATTATACACCAACCTAAAACTATGCAATAACTTAAAATCATTATAAACACAAAAAATACATACAAAACAAAAAATGTAATAACAATAACATAGTTCCAATATTTAATTAGTAGCCGCTTAAATTGTGCCGTAGATACCAGAATACCAATTTACTTTAATTATAAGCCTCCCTCTCTCGACAAAAAAAATTGCCGTGCCCAACAGGGTTATAATGTCTCTGTAACTTACTGTGTAACACCTTGTAAACCACATTATAAGTGCAATAAAGATTGAGTATTGAGTATTGAGTATAGGTATACCTACTAGGTATAGATAAGGTTTATTAGTGCCATGACAGTGGTGTGCATATTTAAATATTTGAATTTAAATTCGACAATTAAAAAAGAAATACATTTTTCCGTTGGCTTTCTTCTAAGCACCATCGCGTTTTTACACCACTCCTAAGTTTCCAGAATTCTTGAATTTGGTGGTTAAATTATAAACCTAGATAACGATGGTAATATATTCACTCTCACCCCGCTTATTTACGAAACGCTCCAACATTTCTAGTCACGCCAGAACGGCTACATAACAAGTCTGTAAGTGAGATAACAGTCGTCACGTGACACCGCTGGATGGCATGTGACAAATTTACATTCAAGTCGCGAACGGCAAGCAGTGTAGTCGAGACAGGACGCAGGTGCTAGGTCCCGGCCAACACATGAAATATAGAACCGACGGAACTCTCCATGATATATGACAATAGTGACGGCTCCGTACCGACAAGGCACAGCTGTGCACACGGGGACAGTAAGGAGAGAGTGGCATGTCCTACTTCGTCCGACACACAAATGATTGTTTATAAGTAGTTAACTACTTATAGAGTTAGCAGATACTCAAACTTGGCTACTTTTGAATGATTTATTATCAGATCTCTATAGAACGTTTTGATAATATAGCTCGTCAGATTTGGTCTTTTTTAGGGTTCCTTACTTGTCTGTCATGTTCCTGTATACAAATTAATTTTAGCAACGTGAAATCAATACTTAGGTTCGGAAAATAAGAAGATATTATATTAATACTTACATGTCACACTTTTCTTACAAATATGGTACCTATTTCACATTAACCTACAAATATAGAATTTACGCCAATGTCATTAATGTATACTTAAATATAGCATAAATACATATAGTTCGAGAAATATAATTTGATCGACTGTTATCTTACTTACGACCTTTTGTTTTGCGTTAACACTTACTAGACAATCAGCAGCCGAACACTTTTCTATTGTTAATGACGCTATACAAAAGGTCGTAAGTAAGATAAGAGTCGGTCTAATAATATTTCCCGAACTATACACGTAAAGACAAAAATCTGACGACTTACAATTTGTATGTGGAACATAAAAAAGGCTTTACGCCAATTTAGAAACCTTTTTTGTACAGGAACGCAATTTTGAGGGCATTTAAACATGAAATTAGTAAAAACCTACTCAGTGTCTTATTTTAGCACAAATCTAGGAAAACGTCTCAAAAATCTTAATCAGTATTTCAGTCACATGAAATGAAAAATTTTTGATTGTTATCCCATCCCTCATCCCTTATGTACCACACAAGGTTAGTTAAAATAAAACCGGCCAAGAGCCATTCGGGCCATGCTCATTATAGGGTTCCGTAGTTATTCAAAAACAGCTGGGCTGATTATGTTCGAAATAGAATTATTTTAAAGTATTATATAAGCCTATTCATGATTTTTTCCATGTTTTTGGACCTACGGATCAAAAATTAGAGGAAAGGGAACAATTTTTTTTTTGGAGCGATTATCTTCGAAAATATGAAGTTTAGAAGAATACTTTTTTAAGACCCTTATTATTTTAAAGATACCTATTCAATGATACCCTATACACTATAGGATTACAGCAAACAAAAAATCACCCCCTTCACTAGGTACACGATTTTTTTTTTCTACTTTTTATTAAACAAGTACCACTTTGTTGGCATGATTAATATGTATACCTGTACCAAATTGCAGATTTATTGTATTAACGGCCACTGAGCTATAATGCGGACAGACGGACGTAGCGAAACTATAAGGGTTCCGTTTTTGCCAATTTTACCAACCCTAAAAATCGACAACGTATCTCTATACTCTGTTAGATTAGGTATTTAAAAAAAAGTAAACATTCTTGCAGTATCCTTTTATTGAAAACTACGAGTAGAAAATAAGTTTTAGCAAATATACATAATATAACAAGGGAATACAGTGATTTACATTGTTTTGAGTCATTGAGTACCTGAGTTTGCATTTTTAAATGGATTTTCAATAAAAAGATACTGCAAGATTGTTTACTTTTTTAAATACCTAACCAAACATAGTATATGTAATTGTGCTTGAGTCAGTCTTAAGAAAATTAACCGAACAATATTTGGAACCGAACCCTTAGAGCGCATGTTTGAGTCGCACTTGGGCCTTTTTCTCCAACCACTGCTTTTTTGGGTGTCGTGGGTAAGCATTAAAAAATATTGCAAGAGAGATTCCCAAGAAGGATGACTCATGATAGCTATACCACGACGTGCCCGGCACGAGTATTATTTGCGATCGCTCAGTCAACACTCAACAATTTCATATTTTCTACATTTCTAGTATTGGCCAGAAGACAGACACGTTCTTTTATCCATGTGAAAATGTTTAGGGATGCTTATAACGTTCAGTATAGTAGTCGTAAAAAGAAGTACCAGCTTCTGAATTTAGTAATCTATTTGTGTCATATTATAAGACAACATCAAATGAAAAGGGATACTTAATTTAAGGATTACGATACACGCGATATTTTACGCAATATCGATGCTGCCACGATGCCGATGTGGTCTCGTGACTAGAAATATCGCGTGTGTACCGACCCTAAATGTCTTTTATAACTTGATATGTTTGATTAGACTTTCAGGCCGTTATTCATTACCTTGAGTTCACTTTGAACATAATTATTATAGCAATTTTTCATGCCTATAAATAAAGAAAATATCTTAACACAGTTACGTATTATTCACATCACACGTTTATTTTATAAATCTACAAGTACAGTCGACGTTAAAGATTAAGTTACGGTTTAGGTGCCAAAAATATATTTGCACGACTTAATTGCCTTGACATTAAGGTCGTGTAAATATATTTTTGGCGCCTAAACCGTAATGATATCTTTGACATCGACTGTACAACGTACATATACCCAATTACCCAATTCGTATAGGTTATTTAAATGGGTTATTGAATCAGCTACCTGTAGGCATTGCTTCAGTTATGTAATGTACCTACCTTTTTGGCTTAAACTATATAATTGTAAATATGTATAATTTGATATATGATACATTCGTTTTACTCCATCGTAGCAAATACGAACGTGCCCTAGCGTGTAGCACAATTTGAATCTTTTGTTGATCGTTATTCGCTACGCGCTACTGGGTCAGCTACGCCAGGCGAACTACTTTGTATAATACACACAGCTGGATCCTTATGGCGGTCCAAAATGTATCATCGTCTGTTGTCGTTGATAGTCAACTGCTGGACGTAGGCCTCTCCTTTTAATTACGCGTATGGACGCCTTAGGAGGCAAATACCCATAATCGCCACGCTGGGCAAGCGGATTGGCGATCGCAGTAATCACGTCCTTTACTTGTTCGGAAATGCCATAGTGATACATAGCACTACGAACGGCAAAATGGGGACGATCGAACGTCTGTAGCCTTAGAACGTGATTGAAGCTGCAGTATGCAGTATGTACACGCAAAATAGACTTCCCGTCTTTTAGTAACGATATAAATGCGGCGACATACTGTTGGATCAATCATGTGTTAAGCCTTCTGGCATAATAATGATGAACTAAGTGCGGTATGCCTTGTAGGGACGACAGTAAGAATACATTTATCACCACCCCAACTCTTCCCGCGGGTGTCGTAAGAGCCGACTAAGGATTTGAAGTGTCACTGACTATTCCTTGATAGAAAATTGATGATGGCCAGCAGCGTCGTCATAGTAGACATATTACTGCAATCGTTAATTTGCTTGCCCAGCGTGGCGATCATGACCTGTGATTGACCATGATTTATCTCTTAATGTATCTATACGCATAGTTAATAGGAGAGGCCTACGTCCAGCAGTGGACTGAGATAAGCAGAAGATGAAAGTGCGGTAAAAATTGACTTCATTCATTAATATCCTAAATTAATTAGAATTTTATTCTTTTGGTATCAATTGGTGTCAACTGCACGCTGAAGAATTAAATAAAACGGCAGTCAAAATATTACAGTAACAATATATTTGGTATATACAAGTGAAATTGTAACTTATAACGCGAGCAGCAGCAGTAGTGGCAGCGGCAGCGCAAGACGTGCGCGCGCGCCGCTGCGCTTGAGTGCCTCGAGCTCGCTGACGTCGGGCGTCTCGTCTTCGCCCACCTCGTTGTATTGCGCTTCCTCGAACTTGCCCGATAGCGCTGCGGATACATAGTATAATCAAATAATCTTTATTATAAATGGAATGCAGAACTGGGTATTTCTTATATAGTTTGACAGATGTGTCACGACCATGTTCGAAAGTTAAGGGTTTCCGCGAAGTACGACATTTTAATACTTATTTTGTGAAATAGCCCGTGCATCGTGTGTCCAGTTTTCTGGTCACATATAAAAATATAAGTAAATTACACATTTACTTTATGTAATACATGGCTGTGACAACTCGTAAAACTATATGAGAAATAAATGGGTATTTTAAATGAACAGGTCGGACTTTCTGGAAACCTGTAACTTTCGAACATAGTCGTGACACGCTTGTAGTAGTAGTAGTAGTAGTAAGCACTTTATTGTACATAAGATAAAATTCGACACAATCATAAAAAAAAAATACAAGGGCGAGCTTATCCCTATAAGGGATCTCTTCCAGCTAACCTTAGAGTAACTGAGTTGGAGAGTAAAATAATAGGATAGACAAACATACAATGTACAACAAGTATACCCAGGAAGAAACAAAACATGTAGGTATATTAATTATATACCATAAATAAACCCTATATAAATAAATATCATTCTAAAAGATAAATACGCATAAGTATAAATAAATATATATATATATGTGTGTGTATATATATAAGTATATATATAGTATTCAACCTAATCAAACTATATTGGACAGCCAAAACTTCTTCAAACTAACCTTGAGTGATGCTACAGACTGGGATTGCCTAAGTGACAGGGGCAGCTCGTTCCACAGCTTCACAGCGTACACCGTGAAAGACTTAGAGTAAATACGGGTCTTATTAGAAGGTATAGCTAACGTAATGTTGGTACTCGAACGCAAACGGTGACCACTTCCTTCAGCTAAATACCTAAATCTCTCAGTAAGGTAAGGGGGGGAAGCTGGGTTGAAAAGTATGTTGAAAAGCAATGACAAGATATGCACATCTCTGCGCCGGCGAATGGGTAGCCAACCGAGTTGGGACCGAAAGGCGGATACGTGGTCATACTTACGTAGACCAAAAATATACCTTATACAAACATTCTGTAACCGCTCAAGTTTGTCGAGCAACTCCTCAGAAAGATCCAAGAAAGCAACGTCACCGTAGTCCAGGAGGGGAAGCAGAAGAGACTGAGCAAGCATCAATTTAGTATGGAAAGGGAGGAAATTCTGCAGTCGCCTTAGAGAGTGAAGGGATCCAAACACTTTTTGACTCACCTCAGCAATGTGGGGGGACCAAGAAAGCGTTTGGTCAATGGTGATACCCAAATTTTTGACAGAAGGGGAGAAAGGAATAGAAGTGCTATCAAAAATAATATCAGGTATCACCACATCCGAGAGCATACTTATGAAATAAGGACTACCAATGACAATTGCTTGCGATTTTTTAGCATTGACCTTTAAGCCATATCTGCATGCCCAACTGCGTATGAATTCTAAGTCAGTGTTAATTTGGCTAATAAGAGCTGTAAGATTATCAATACTAGCCGCTGCGTAGATCTGTAGGTCATCAGCGTAAAGATGATACGAGGATGTGAGTTCTGCGGTAATGCTATTTATAAAAATGGAAAAAAGAAGTGGAGAAAGTACACCTCCCTGCGGGACACCAGCGGAGAGGTCACACCACTCGGACAATTTGTCATCAACCTTGACACGCTGCCGCCTACCAAATAAATAATTACGGAACCATGAAAGTGAGATTTCTGAAATGTTAATAGTACGAAGGATACCAAGGAGGATGTCAAAGTCTACCGTATTAAAAGCACTACTAAAATCTAGGAGTACCAGGACAGTAAGCTTTTTGTCACACTATATACTTAAGAAATACCCAGGTTACGTACCTGCTACAATTTATTTACTATTTATTGTTGGAGATAACTACAAATTAACAGGACAAACGATATAAATGTACAAGTAATATAACCGTATGTTGGTTTTAGAACAAAGTGCGATATAATATTAATTTCAACATGCTTTTCTTCTAAATTATTTTTGGGAAATATTTTCGTTAGCATTTTAGTCTGATACGTTTTTTAATTACCTTTTTCTAATACTTTCTGAAATTGACGTTCGACCGGAATCAGTGCGTTTGGGTAATTTTTTTTGTTTAATTTATTTTGTGTCCCTAAAAAAACGTGACGTAGTGCGGATTTTTGTATGAGATGATGTTTTGTTTTAAATTTCTGATGTATGATTTAAAATCTAGCATGAAAAAGAAATACAAGTGCACCGGTTTTTTTTAATATACCTATAATATATTTTTTAATAGTGGAAACAGCAACAAAAACGTGACAGAGTAGTATTGAAACATAACAAGAAAAATAATTTTGACCCGTTTACCATTAGCTGCCGCCGTGAGATTAACATGACTTACGATGTATCCCTCTCACTCGCACCACTCGAAAATAATATTTAATGTAATTAATATGATAATATTGATAATACAGGAATTGTAGTCAAGTTGCTATTGTGTGTTAACTAAAACTTATTGTTATATCTGTAGTACCACTTTCAATGTAGAACATTTAAAGCGATGAACTAATTTTCAAATCGAATTTGAAATAAAGTCTAATTATCTCCGAATATTGGAGTCGGGCTTCGGGTTTTATAAGTGCCCCACTGCTCCGATTTAAAATTCCTAATTGGCACTTAGTCATAGACATGTCGCCGATTGTTTAGTCGATTATGATGTTCAAAATCGAATTAGATCATATCACTACATAATAATGGAATTAATACATACTAATAATATACTTACTAAACATAAATATGTAAAAATTAGATACTTATATTGTAAAATGTTGTAAGATATTTCCGTGGTTTTTAATAGTCTGAGAGAGAGCACAACCATTAATTCATCAATCATCATCATCATCATATTCAGCCGTTCATCAATACCTACTTCGAATTATTTTCGTATCTCACACCTGCATCCAAAACTGGACCATATTAAGTTTTTATGCAAATCACATCTAATTACTTTAATTAAGTATTAGAATTATTAGCATTATTAACAGCACATTGTTTATATTTTATTTTTTATCTTTTTTCATTTGATTCACAAATAAACGATATTGTTTTGGACAGTGGACGTCTTTCGTAGTTTCGTAGGTTGGTGAAATGTATGAAAAAGCTGTTTTTTTTGCGTTTCGAATGTTAGTTTCTGAGTCCACTGATTGAAAAATCCGTCAGATGTCTGTGGTCACATTGATTGAAAAAATCATCAATGTGACCTCAGGATTAACCCTTTTAAAATTTAGCCGTTGGCTACAAAATTACCCTAATAAGCCGAGTGTAATACTTACAGTACAACTTAATTGTCCCGTCGGTGTCACCGAGCGAGTTCTTCGATATGCAGCTGTAAGTTCCGAACGTGGACCGCACCACTTTCTTGATCTTCAACCGCATATCCACTTCGTATCCTCTTTCTACTGCGGTGATTTCGAATCTTTTGTCCGCTGCAAATATAAAATAGTTACATTATGACAAGTAAAAGTGCGAAAAACACGAATTTCCTTTTTGCACGTGTTTTGTTCGACGTTTTTTAGTACAGATAGATGGTCCTCTGAAGTCTTGGACCTAACGTAAAATGAGCCATTTCTCGCACTAGCGCATAAAAAAAGCACCGTCTGTACAATTTTTTTTAATTGGTACTTTTTATGTAGCTAGAATAAAAAAATACTATTTTCTAGCTGTTATTATGTTTTTAGGGTACGTATCCACAGCGTAAAAAGGGACCCTATGGCTAAGACTACGCCATCTGTGCGTCTGTCTGTTATCAGGTTGTATCAAAAGACCCTACGATACGAGAATACAGATTTTAAAGAATTATTTACATTTGTTGTTAAACAAATACTAAAAACAAAATATAATAAAATATTTAAGAGAGGCTTCCACACAAAAAACCTCGTTTACCTATTCAATGTTATGGATTCCTTTGACTAATCATTATCAAACATTTTTATGCTTATTTAATACAATTTGATTAGAAATAGTCAGCATGACTGAGTGTGTTTTATACACACAACGAAATAAACACTTTCTAGTTTCTTTAATCATTATTCTTAGTTTAAATAACTACCGGAAACACACAGTAATCAAATATAATTACTAATTATACCTATATACGACTGTGTAGCTATAAAAGTTATGAAGTAGGTAGAGTATTAATTAATTTTATTGATTTAAAACTCAATTCAAAGTTATAATTCGCGGTTGGCAGTCTAGTGATGATATTTAACAAAATTCTATCTGTAACCAGAACGTTGATTTAACACATTTTGTTGTCTTACACTGTGATATGATTTGGTCATTTATCGTCCAATAGTTGATGGATCTGGGAAAAGCTTCTGAGTGGCAGTCGAGATGCACGGTGTCGCCCTCCTTTGCTCCCACCAGCTGGTTCTGTATTGTCATAATAGGGGGAACTGTAACAAATGAGTAGTGATAGTATTTTGAAGAACATTAGGTTTATAATACGAGTACATAATAGTGCAGTGTATTCACAGGATAGAGCACAAAATAAAATATGTATATACTCCGCGATTACCTATTCTAAGTAATAACCCAAAAATCATACGGAAATAATTGCTGACATGCTTAAACAACTTTATTGTGTGCTCTTGTTACAGGACCTAATTCGTATAAGAATATTTTCATGATAGAGACTATGATAATTTGAGTTGTAATTATTAAGTATCGTACGTATAATAGATTCTTTTCATAATGAAAGTAAACTGGTTATAAGTTTTAATTCATTGATAAAATACATCAACTTATCACCAGCGGCAAACGGCATGGCAGTAAAAGTTGTGTCGTTCAATGTGGTCACGCAACAGCCTGGGAATGGCAACCATAGTGCCAGCTGCTAAAAATAGTGAACATGATATGCCCGCTCCGTTACTTTTAAGGCTTGTGTTTGTATCGAATCCTTTTGTAGCTTTTAGTTCGAGTCAAGGAAATATTTTTCTTGAATAAGATCACAGGTGGGCTAGCTGTGTATAATATTTATATTGACCAGAGTTACGCATAATTTACTTAAATAATCATAGTATTAATACTGATCCTGATTATTTGGTAAGTAAGTATGTACTACGAATTCGGATCATCGATATTTTATTTACACTCTGTAGATAATCGTGGGTAGTATATAATGATGGTGTGTGGGTAGTCTAAATGTTGGTTTGCGACTGGGCTGCGTAGTGATCGCGTGGTTTGTGTGGTAGGTTAGTAGTAGTCGGCCCAGTAAATTATCGAATCCGACAAACACATTTTTACAGCACTATAGTTAAACGGGTGAAATTTTCTTAAAGCCCCTTTGTAAACAATAATATTTTCTTAAACCCTTAGAGTAAATCGTGCTTAAGGCGCTGTCAGTTCCGAATTGGGTAATCTGTCGTTCAGCCGCTGTGGCCGAAGGGGCTTGGAAGCGGTAAATTTATGCGTAAAGCGGAAGACTACCGAAAAATGTTAGCAAGAAAGATTTGGTGAATAGAAAAGGCTTGACATTTGTTTTCTTTGCATTTAAATTGTAAAACTAAACCTGAAGGGAAAGTGCATAAATTACATATTCAAAATCACTAAATCGTGACTATTTCGATGTCGGCGAGTTTTGTAGTTAAGTCATTTTGGTTTTGTTCTACATAGATTTATATTTCCGATCAAATTTCAGCCAGCCGTATCTACTAAGGATGTAAAATTTAGCCATGATCCTCAGGAATGTAGGCATAATGTAGTATGTTGTAATAAATAAAAAAGAAACAAGAAGAAGACATTTTTATCTGCATCTGCGGCGTAGACGTTCCCGCAAAGTTGTTTTAGTATGCACGTTTAATGTGAGAAAATTTATGTGATACCCAAATTTCTGCAGGCCTAGTACAAATTGTCGTGTGTCTGCTATACGGCCACATCTCAAAATATAATTTCATCTTCCATAAAATTCGATTTTGAAATGTGGCTGTATCAGGCACACGACGAAATATAGCTTTACAGTACTTATGATGCTTTTTAACCGACTTCAAAAAGGAGGAGGTTTACAATTCGTCGAATTTTTTTTTTTTTTTATGTATGTTCCCCGATTACTCGAAGACGCGTGGACCGATTTGAAAAATTCTTTTTTTGTTTGAAAGAGTATACTTTCTAGTTGGTCCCATTGTCACCGAATCCAGATCTGATGATGGGATCCTGGAGAAATCGAGGGAATTCTTCAAATGTTGTAGGCACACATGACCTTTTTCATTTATTTTCGAAGACTAATCAAGTATTTGCGTCTAGTCATGAACGTTTTAAGTTGGTGATCTGATGATGGAAGGTACAACTCCTTAGCAATTAGGAGTTGGGGGATAATTCTTTAAGTATAACAAATTTAGTGTATTTTGGAAGCTATTTGAGTATTTGCCTTTAGGTGGTCATTCTTTCATGATGGTGAGCTGATGATGAAAGGTATAACTCCTTAGAGATTAGGAGTTGGAGGATAATTCTTTGAATATAACATCTGTCATACATTTTCGAGATCTATTCAAGTATTTGCTTAGTAGTTATGACATGTTGGTTAGCGGTTAGTGATTCTTTAAATAATATAGGCATATTAGGCATGCTAAGGCTGTTACCTATAATCTTTGAAATTATTCATACCTGCTGATGATACAATGTATATCTCCTTGATAATGGGATAATTCTTTGAATATTTAAGTTATCCAGTTCAGGTTTTCTGGCCTATTACAGTGCAGTAGGTACATTCTAATTATAAGTATTTAGAGCATACTAAATAACGATTTTACACTGCTAAAAAGCAAAAAATAAAATATTTTAAAATAAAAATAAAACCGCCTTCAAAAATTCGCCTGAACTAAAAAGTAAAAAAATAATCCTTTAAACATTTTGCCCTATTGATTGAAATAAAATATTATGGCTAGGTATCCTACAGATTTCTTAGAAGTCGGTGCCGAATTTTTGAAGGCGGTTTTATTTTTATTTTAAAATATTTTATAGATTAGATGTTGTGCTAGAGCCGCTGCGGCCCTACCGCGAACACTGAAGTTCGTAAATTTTGGGGATTTGTCTCTATCATTCTAATGACGCCTTCGTTGGAGTAAGAGAGACGAATCCTCCACACTTACGATATTCGATGTTCGTGGTAGCAGGCATGTAGGCTTATGATGTGTTTATCAGTTATCGGCGTTGCCGTCACGTTCTGACAAGTATGCACGTGCGAAAGTGACGCGTTTCACGATAAACGGTAAAAGCGGAACTATCATAAGGCATATGGAGAGGACAGATTGGCAACGGAAAATATACTCACAATGCACGACTAACATCACTCGCTTGCTGACGGAGGGCGGCACGCCGTTGCTCGCAATGCACAGGTACGCGCCCATGTGCAGCCGCGATACCTTCACCAGGTGCAGCACTGCACCGCTCACTGATGAATCTGCCGACACATATCAGTGATTGACTACTGACCTGACTTACTATTCATCCAAGCATTTACTAGGAGATTATTATTGATCTTAATTTCTCACGATCTATTCGAATACAGGTGTTTTCTTTCCTGCGAAGAGGGAACAAAGTGGCACTTCATGTTTAAGGGATTTCTATTGCTAGTCTAAAAAATAACAACGAAATATGAAAATAAACAGTTTATAATCGATTACGATATGTTTAAAAACGATTATTTGCATAAATATTAAATATATAATATATCTTTTAGTAGAGATGGTGCCTTTTTTAGGCTCTAGTGCGAGAAGTGTGTCATTTTACGTCAGGTTCAAAACTTCGGATGGTCATCTGCACTAAGAAACGTCGTACGAGACTCGTGTCGATTTAAAACAC
>JALPQI010025921.1:0-13468 GCA_025490895.1 Thaumatotibia leucotreta | reverse complement strand
GCTCGGGCGGGTTTCATTAGACGCAGAATTAGCTGATTAATGTTTAGCAACGGCGCGAACCGGAATTAGCATTAATCATAGAGTGACAGTTGAATTTTAGAACAGCCTATTCTTTGTTTCTTTAGCTGTCTTGTGAGGTGTATTTTATTCAAATGAATGAAAAGCTCGTTTTGCTGCGACCATATGCGAACGTCTAATGCCAGCTCAAAAATGCCCCAAAAAACAATTGTGCCAAGACGGGCAGGACATTGCACTTTTCTTAACACCGCGCATATTTCGGCGCAACATAAAATATTTTCGGACATCTTACACAAATCGACCTAGTCCCACGGTAAGCTCAATTAAGGCTTGTGTTGTGGTACACAAATAATGCCTTCGTCGGGATTCGAACCAGGAACCTCCAGCTTCGTAGGCAGGGTCACTACCAACTAGGCTATGGAGGCTGACAAATCACATTTTTGAAAAATGTTTATAGAATATAGCCAATCAAAACTTTGATGGATCAATCACAACTATTCTAGAATGGCAGTTCAAATTTTTATAGGTTCACATTGAAATTCATTGCCGTAATGCATTGAAGAGGAGACACTTGTCAACTTCAATTCAGGACCGTTTTTGAAAGGCAATTTAGTATGGCGTGCGGCTTCCATGTTTTATTTGTTCGTAGACGTTTTGCAATCAGATTATGTTAGTTACGAGCCACCTGGGTTTCACACGGGTAAAATACTGCTACAGAAACCTACCTTAAGTAAAAAAACCACATGAAAAACCATTGCGGAGTTTAAAAAATAAGCCTACGTCTCGTAGTTTTAGAACGCTAGATCTAACGTTTAACATTTGTTTAGTTTTAGCATCACTTAAAATTACTTTGTTGTTTTAGGGTTCCGTAGCCAAAATGGCAAAAACGGAACCCTTATAGATTCGTCTGTCCGTCTGTCCGTCTTTCACAGCCGATTTACTCGGAAACTATAAATGCTACAGTATTGAAATTAGGTACGAATATGTGTTGTATACATCGCTGCAAGATTATGATACTTAATTGTAAAAAAAAATGGGGTTGGGACCCTCCATACATATAACTGAGGTATAGATTTTTCTTTTAGATGTATATAAGCGTGTGGGGTATTAATAGAAAGGTCTTTGAAAATTATATGAAGGTTTATAAATCTTATTTTTATTTAAGCAACTCGGAAACTATAAATGCTACAGTATTGAAATTTAGTAAGAATATGTGTTGTATAAACCGCTGCAGAATTATGATACTTAATTGTAAAAAAAAAATTGGGGTTGAGGCCCTCCATTCATATAACTGAGGAATAGATTTTTTTTTAGATGTATATGTATATCAAATATATTCCTATTCCTCAGTTATATGAATGGATTACAGATACATTGTATAAACGTGTGGGGTATCAATAAAAAGGTCTTTGAAAATAATATAAAGGCTTAAATATCACATTTTTATTTAAGCGAACCGTTTTCGAGATATCCGCTCTCAAAGTCTGAACAATGTGTCCCAACCCTCTATTTTTTAAACTACGTGGTATAGGATTAAAAAAAAATGATATGCATAATAATAAACTCTATCAACGATTTTTGGTTTGATTTAATTATCTCTTATAGTTTTTCAGATAGGTTGAATTAACTGTATTTTTAACGATAAATTGATAATGGTACGGAACCCTTCGCGCGCGAGTCCGACTCGCACGTAGCCGGTTTTTTTTCTATTTTGCGAATCCCGGCGATATTCAAGAAACATCATAAACACGCTTTAAAAGTTTACGCCCATATAGTGAGCAATTTCTTTGGTAAACACAAGTTTCACGACACAACAGTTTCGCTAAAATTCAACTGGAAGACCGCAAAGCGCCGACACTGCACGTGAAATAACCGTATTTCTTCTTTATTAGCTGAGCGGGTTAATTTTTAAAAGAGGTTATGAAATTTTAAATTGCCTATGTTATTTATGGGTGGAAAATAAGCTCGTAGTCTCTGGTTTGGAACGGTTTCTTTAGGCGCAAACTACTAGCAAATAATTTTGTTCTTGAAAGCGCAGCTTTTAAAAAACAGAAGTCTGGTTTTCGCTCATGTTTTACTGAATTTGTTTAGCTATATCGTCGCGTGCCAGCTATACGGCCATATCTCAAAAGTGTGACGACGAAATACGAACACAACTTTCATTAAAGTACAATTTAGAAATGTGGCCATATAGCAGAACAGTTGGTGTTATTAATGAACATCAGCAGCTAATTAATCGTTTGTTCCTATCACTTTGGCATTTGCATTTTGTAGATAATGACAAAATCGAAATTAGTAGTAATCTGGGGCCTATCCCTCAAAAGTTTGTAACTTGTAATACAAGCGGAAGTCCTTATTTAACTTATGGTGTCAAAAAGAGACTTACACTTGTATTACAAGTTACAAGCTTTCGAGAAACGGACCCCTGGATGCTTAGCCAAGTTGCCAATCGCTAGCGCTTGGTGGCGTATCATAGTTTCCCTCTCTAGTCACTCTTGCGTATTAGTGCGACAAAGACAGTTAGCTGCCTTTCGTTTACAATTGACGATTAAGCGTTAGCGATTGGCAACTTGTCTAAGCACCCTGGTATAGGTTCCTACTGTAATTTTTTTATGAACTTCAACAAGGATGTATAAGTATACTATACGCGACTCCACATTTGTGTACAAGTTTCATGACATTGTGGTTTTTGACTGATCAATCGAATCTGTTGTACGTGAGTATTAGCAATTAAATAACAACAAGCAAGTACCTTTTTTTAACTATTTGTTCAGTAAGCTTATTAATAAGCATTTTAGAATTGTCTGACATTATCAAGAGAGAAGAAAAAACCTCTACTACTGGTTCTAACCCTACACCGTTCCTGAGAAGAACCAGTAAGAAACTCAGGTGGACTTATTAACATAACATGCATTAAAGAATTTATTACATAAAAAAAAAGATTTTTATAGACATTTTTATGAAAAAGAGAAATAAATAAAGGATCATGATAGTAAACAAAAATAATTATTATTGCGCAAGTTCACAATATTATTAAGCATCTATATCTATACTACTAGAGATGTAAAGGTCCTCTAGTTGTCAGAATAAAGAGAATATACTTTATATTGTCTACTCTATACCTCGATCGATACACTATAAATCGATACACTCGATTTATAGTGTATCGATCGAGGTATAGATATTACTCGTATTAAATCGACTCAAAAATGGCCCAGTAACCTCACACGCTATAGTTCATTTAGCCGGTGCATAATTACAACGTGCAATATGTGCATGCCGTCGTGTTAACTATGCGCTTTACATTGCATGACCTGCACATGTTCGACTTATTTACTCAGTTGTTAATTAACTTTAGAAGAAACTTAAAAATTATAAATTAAAAAAATATATACATAGGTTTACATTTTTCCGTGTTTACTAACTATCTGTTCTAAAACAAAATATTTTCATTAGGCCAGCCGTACACCTGTAAGTTCTTACGTAAGAACATACAGGTGTACGAGCGCTCTTATGTTTTTGCTAATAGTTTGACGAGTCAAGTGACTTTCATCAGTAGGTGTAGGTGCCGACTTGCCGAGTGTTAACCGGTTGTATAAAATTGGAATTTCGTGCCGTTTTTGGCACAGGCCTACTACCGCGACAATCGATATTCGTCAATTTTGAAGATTTTTTTCTGTCACTCCAAAGAAGGCGTCATGAGAGTAAGGGCTTGTCCATTAATCACGTCATACTGTATACGGGGAGGGGGGGTAAAGAAAAAATCACCAATTATCACCATACGGGAGGGGGGGGTCAAAACGAACAAATCACGCGTATTTTTTTGTTACACTCAAATCTGCTGAACAGCATTATAACCAGTAAAAAAATCATAACGTTTTTTATAAAACACTTTAAACGTTAAGTTTTAAAACTTCGCGAACATTTACCCCGTAGTTGGCAAAAAAGTACGTAAATTCAAGTGTTATTAAAAGGACTACTTAAGTTGCCAAAAAATTACACGTGATATTGGCTAGGGGGGGGGGTCCAGAAAATATCACCATGGGGGATGGGGGGGGGTCTAAAACAGGCCAAAATCGTATGACGTGATTAATGGACAAGCCCTAAGAGAGACAGATCCTCGAATTTTGCGGATTTAGAACTCCGCGGTAGGGCCGCAGTGGTGGCTAGTTTGAAACGTGAGCGCAAAATGTTGACCACTCAAAGAAAATTAAAAAAATCACGTCATTATTGGGACAAAACTGCTTTGTTAGACTTCATCATTATCATCATCATATCAGCCGAAAGACGTCCACTGCTGAACATAGACCTCCCCCAAAGATTGCCACAATGACCGGTCCTGCGCCACCCGCATCCAGCGGGTTATTAGACTTATCCGCGTGAATTATGAGATAAAGGGATAATTTAATTTTAACACACTGTCCTTTCTCACAATCCTCCTTTTTTTGCCTTCTTAAGTGCAAATTTTTAGGATGAAAAAAAAAACATTTTAAAATATTTTTTGAATAGTAGGTACTTCGTTCACAAGATAGGTAAAAAATACGTAGTCTAATTTTAATCCTTTAAAGAAAATAAATAAATAAAAAATCTTAGTGCTGGTACATAATTTCAAGAATTAGTAATTCACGATTAAATAATTGTAATTTTTCTGTAAATTATCTATATAAGTAACAACTCAGTTATTTACATTACTAAAAGATATGATTTCCAAACTTTACTAATCCTTTCGCTTAGCATTAGAAATATTTTAATTAAGCCATCTTCTTAGCAATCGGCAGCAGGTGTTGCCAACTGGCACCCAGTGGAATAACAGTGTTCGATTCTGGCAATGTTGCCAGCTATCGTAAAACGGGAACTTAATCCGGATGCTGGGACGAAGGACGGTCAGGGTGTAATGCTGTAAAATTTTCGTAGAAACACTTGTCCGTCGGGATGGCAATTTTGTAGTTGATTGTTAATAGCAGTTTTCAATCAGTAGGCAAACGTGTGTTATAAAGTATAAAAAGAAACGAACGTCATGTTAACATATATCACAAACTTATAGTCTAACAAACCGACTGACTACACGAAATTCATAAATTCTATTGTCGTTCAAGCTATGAGCTTTATGGTGACGATAGTAAGAATACATTTGTCACCACCCTTCTTCCCGCGGGTGTTGTAAAAGTCGACTAAGGGATTGAAGTGTCACTGACTATTCTTTGATTTTATTGATAACGGGCAGCAGCGTCATCATAGTGGACACATTACTGCGATCACCAATCCGCTTGCCTAGCCTGGCGATTATGGGCATTTACCTCCTTATGCGTCTATACACATAGTTAATAGGAGAGGCCTAAGTCCAGCAGTGGACTAAGAAAGGCTGATGATGTGATGTGATGGTCAAGCGATCACTACTACATGTTTTTAGTTTACAGCATTTTTCTATTAGCATGTGATGAAAATTTGGGTTCAAATGACAAAAAAACAAAAATCCGCGTAATAATACCGCCATTAAACAGTCAGGGCCCCTAAAGATCAATCGAACAAATGTACAAACGTTATGAAATGTATTCCTAATCACTTTTTAATAGCATAAATGCTACGCAAAGAGCAAAGGAAAAGTATCCATTCAAACTGGTTTTATACATAGAAAATTGGATATGCTTTAGAATTGACTTCCCTCTCCCGCGTTCCAGTTTCTGCGTGTAACGAAACGTAAACTCTTCTGAAGGCAGCGTAGTATTTCTTTTGCTTACCGAGCTCAGGCGAGCACATGCATCGACACAACTAATAGGTAACTGTAACTAAACGTTCTTGAACCTTATTGCCATACCTAAATAGTGCAAGTGCTCACTATGCTTAGTAATTTAAAATCAGCTTAAAACCGTATGAGCAATTTTAATATGAATTTAATTAAGATACCTTTCGTTAGTAGGATCTTAAAATAATGTAAACAAACCGAAAAACATGATTTTTTTCTATAAGTAATCACACTTTTAGACACAATCTTAGTTTTATTACAAACTTAGAATGTTAAACATTGATTTAGAATATATAAGTGGATCCCCAAACAGCTTAAAAAAAATGGCCCCAAAAAATGGGCTGCAGAAGTAAATATTGCGGTCCTTTTGCTCCGCTATTCAGTTCTGACAGTTGACATTTGGTCACCTTACGGTATAGCATCATTATTCCTTAAACATAAAAAGTTTCTACTATTTTGCGGTGTTGTTCGCAAATTTGACACTTATTGCTCACCTCACAAAGTTTTTTATTCTTTGAGTTTTTTTTATTATAGTTTATTGTAAGTGAGTGTTATTAGCTTCAACTGAAACATGATAGAAATGACTTTTAGTGCCACTTTTCTTGGTATTTTTGTTTGGCTCTGTGCGTCCATTTATTGTCAGCCTCCGTAGCCTAGTTGGTAGTGACCCTGCCTACGAAGCTGGAGGTTCCGGGTTCGAATCCCGGCGAGGGCATTTATTTGTGTATTTATTTATCACAAATATTTGTTCCTTGGTCATGGCTGTCTATGTATTTAAGTATCTATATGTATCTATCTATTATATATATCGGCGCCTGGTACCCACATCACAAGCCTTGATTGAGCTTACCGTGGGACTAGGTCGATTTGTGTAAAGATGTCCAAAAAAAAAAAATTTATTTATAAATATTTATTTATTTATAAAAAAAAAAAATATTATTTAATGTCTTTGATGTTAAACCTTGAGTTCACATTAATTTTTAGTTAAACTTTTTGACATTTCTTAAGAGGGTGTAGAAAAAATATATCTGCGAACGTGTTTCACGATATGTGTAAAATTCATTATTTTTGTTTTTTTTTTATTCTACTGACGATTGGAACAGGTTCGACTGAGGCAAATGCAACTATTAGGAATTTAGCAAAGTACAATTTCTGTTAATATAATGTGTAACCGTTTAAGACACAACTTTTGCATAAAATATTGTTTGATTTCTCAAAATCAACGAAGCAGTTTATAAAACCCAGTAGTAAAAAACAAAATTACGTCTTTGTGAAAAATGACAAGCTGAAACTGTACAATTTTATTGTCAATTGTAGGTGCAATAGAAATGCATTGCGTTTGTGACTCAATTTTGAGCAGAGTGTAGTGTTCATAATACAATAAAGTGCTTGGTGCAGAATAGAAGAATCAAACCCTTATATTTGTTCGCTCTTGAGAAAACGACCGCCGGGAAATGCAATTTAGAAATTCAAGTGCAACTCGATTTTGAAGATTCTACAGTAAATCAGTGACCTGAGCCGATAAGTATCGTTTGTTTTATTCCGTCTTATCAATATTTTTATGTGATGGAAAGGGACAACAGATATTTTTTTTATTTACTCTTATGGGAAACAAACAGCGATAATTATCGACTAGCTAATTTAGGAGACGTTTATGAATAAGAGGGTCCCTGAAATATTTCGTCAACTTTGTTTTATAAAAACAAGTGATTAAATCCAGTACGTTATTATAATGTGTGAAAATTGTGAAAGTTCCTCCTCATCGTTCTGGGTTCTTATCAAACTCTTTCGCCGTACAGGCAGCGCGTCTCTGGAACGAACTCCCACTTGAAGTAAAAAATGCCTCACATAAGTTCTCTTTTAAAAAAATCTGTACGCTCTTTCTTTGCTAGCAGAATTAAAATAGTTTAGAGTCTCTGATTGTTTGTTTCGTCCTTTTCTATATGTATATATTTTATGTATGTATGTAGTGATCATATGGAATGTATCTATTGGTATATGGAATACATATGTTAATTCGTGCATCAGTGCTTCTTTTTAGTAAGTATTGTATTATTTTAGTTGCACCGCCCACAATCTCTCTGCTTTGCCTTAAGGTTGACTGGTAGAGAATGCCTTATGGCATTAAGTCTGCCATTTGTACGTCAAGTTTTTTCTAAAGGTTAAATAAAATAAAGTTTAAATCGGTTTCTTCACTCTCTTGTACTGGTTCGAGTAATAGTGGAACTCGTCTGCAATAGGAATAAAACTCACTTAATGCTGTATACAGCTGGCGCGGCAGCTTGCCGCCATTTCCTGCTTATTGTTGGTTCATGGCCGCCATTGAAGTTCAGTGTTGCCAGGGTAAATAAATCTATACTTTTTATATTAGGTATTTCAGCCCAAAACCTAACCCATTTCCAATAAAAAGGACACACATTTTGTCAGTAAATACAGTTTAAAATTCAAATGTTGTAGTTTAAAAAAAATTGTCGAATTTACTACCTTTTTACTGCGTCGTACACTCAAACTGATATTGTTCTCATTAAAATATAATTAATGGGAAAAAAATTGTTGAATTTATATTTCTAAACAGTTGACAGAACATACTAAATTATTACCCTAAACTGAAAGATAGTAAAATTTTGCGATCAAACGCAAAATTTTACTATCTTTCAGTTTAGGGTAATAATTTAGTATGTTCTGTCACGATATAATTCCCTATAGAATGAATATGATATGAAGGAATTTTACTAATATAATTTGATGTTTATAAAATTCCACCTTTATCAGTGTATTTTAATTATAATAGTTTTTCTCTCCGTCTGTAAATAACAGTGTATTTTCTAGAATACCGTGACCGAATAAAACAGCGCAAACCCTTGTGCGGACAATCTTAATATCGTCGTAAACATACGATGAAATGCGCCTACTCTGTTAACTTTCTGAAAACCGTATCTTACTCATTTCGCTGCAGAAAACTAAACCTTATTCTAAGCTATCAAAGCTCAAAAGCCTAAACGAAGTAAAAAAAGAAATAAACGGTTTCTTCGTAATATTGTTCACGGCTTAGGCCGCTACCATTCAGCCTCGGTGTTGCCAGGACAAAAAAAAACGTTCCGTTTCACGTCTTTTATTAAAAGTAATTTTGTAAATAGCATGTTATGCTTTGCGTGGCTTCAGTATTCAGTATTCAGTATATTTATTGCTTTCAGTATTCAGTATATTTATTGCTTTATTATGTTAAGCGGAATTGATGCTCTGGTTTACAGAAATGTGGAGTTATTTTTAAAGATATGTCTCGTAGATTGAGTGTAGGTATTATAATTATGTTGCCCTAACGGAAAAGGATATAACTTGCCAGCCATTTTGGAAAATGTTGTATTGTATGTTATTATGGCGTTGTTAGCCTTCGTAACTTAGTTGGTAGTGACCCTGCCTTCCGGGCTCGATTCCTGGCGAGGGCATTATTTGTGTATTTTATTTGTTTATTTATTTATTTATACCTATGCATATGAGAGGGAGTTGTACCCTTTTTCACTAGAATCACAGTTATTACGTCTTCCATACTAGTATCATATTTGGGTTGGAAGTTTGTTTATTGATCTTAATTATCTCTGCCTAGATTACTTTCGTATCCAGGGATTGGCAAACTATTAACGAACTTGATTGTTACCGCAGTAAAGTATATACTTCTCCGTTATAAAAGTTTTCCAAAATTCTCTACACGTTCACCTCGGAGGGTAAACAACGTAAACATCCTGTAAACGGTAAAACAAATGAATATTAACAAGATGTCCGATTTGCCCCAAGTCGACGACAAGGGTAGTATTCCGTGGTACTCGATATATGTCGCAAATCTTGCGAGATAAGCCTGCCCCGCGGGGTGCCACTGACAAATATGATTTGTGCGTGCTGTGCCAGGGCTGTCTCTGATAAAGTGATAAATGTCGACTTTGAGTTGAGAAGTGTGTACTACCTACCTAACTGTGTTTATTTATACACATACTTAGGTAGCTGTAAAGTTACAGAGTTGAAGTTACACCATGTTTCGTTGTGCGGCGTAGGTGCGTACAAACGCTTAATTATTAGAAGCATTCCATGAAAACATCTACTTTTTGTCGCTTACGACTTGCTATGGTAGCTACCCTAATAAAATATGCTAGCTGCTAGGAAACACTGTCAATCTTAAAGCCTTGATGTGTTATTATTATGCCGTAACTCAGCTTAGTAATTTAATTTCTCAAAAGTATTGAAAAGACAGTGTCGCTTACGACATGTTTTCATGGAATGCTCCATTATCTGATATTATCTTTGATCAAACAAAGTTGTAGATCATTTTTATTAATTGTACATTATTTATCAGTCTACTGATAAATACTGCTGTCATTTTGACAGCCCGCACCGATGACAGGTAGACAGTGAAACGGTGCGATCTGTCGGAATTAAAATTCCCGCGTAATCAATGGCGTTGGTCAAATTTGCTGCCGTGTATTCAATTAGGAATAAAGTTATATCCAAAGACTCTGTGCTTTTACATCTATTATTACGTATTAAAACAGCACTGACACTACAGTGTTCGCTTTGACAACCCTAGCTATTGTGCCTTCGAGATAACCCCCATAAGTTTAAGTCGTCGCGAACCGTGCCGATTGCCAGTCCTCCAGGATTTGAAGATAGGCCCCGTGAATACACTTGTGTTTGGAGACTCCACATTTTACTGCTTCAGGTCAAGGGTATAAAAGTAAAGATAAACTTCAAAAACTGCACGAATGTACTGTTGTAACAATTTTCTTAACTGCTTGTTATAATAACAAAAAAATGTGGATTTGAATAGTACATTACGCTACAAGTGCGAAAAAAATTAAGTTCGAAACGAGTTACGAATTTCGTTTTCGCACGTGTATCGTACGATGTTTTTCAGTACAGTCTCCAAAGATTTCGACCTGACGTAAAATGGACCACATCTCGCACTAGCGCGTAGAAAAAGCGCCATCTGTACTGAAAATACTATTATTAGCCTTCGTAGCCTAGTTGGTAGTGACCCCTGCCTATGAAGTTAACGGTTCCGGGTTCGAATCCCGGCGAGGGCATGACTTGCGTATTTATTTTTTCTAGATTTTTTCCTTGGTCCTGACTGTCTATCTATTTAAGTATCTACTGACATATAGTTGAATTATCGAGAAGATGGAATTGCATATGTAGTGGTATCGCGTATTTACATTGTATTGTGTGCTATTGTGTGTGGTTTGTCGACTCATGTATTGGCATTATTCGATTAATGGTAAACCTAATTGTAAAGACACAAGGTTCACTTTAAAAGTGTTGCTTTAGTAACACCACTACAAATACAATTCCATCTTCTCGATAATTCAACTATACTTAAATATGTACATAGAATACAACGATGTATGACAAATTATACATGATAACACGTACATTGCTGATTGATTGTAACATCCAAAAAAACTTTATTGTTTCTTTCATTCAATCCTATTTTCATGACAATCATGACTTAGGAACAGTGATAGATACCTACATAAATATATTTTCGTCAGATACCTGCACATCATCAGCACATCACAGTCCACTGCTGGACATAAGCCTCTCTTTCACTTAGCGTATAGACACATTAGGAGGTAAATGCCCAATGCGCATAATTGTCACGCTGGGCAAGCGGATTGGCGATCGCAGTAATGTGTCCGCCGCTTCCGCCCATCACCAATCTTCTATCAAAGAATGTTCAGTGACACTTCAATCTCTTAATCGACTCTTACGACACCCGCGGAAAGAGTTGGGGTGGTGACAAATATATTCCTACTGCCGTCACCAGCACGTCATCTAGACAGATACCTACACAATGAAATAAATAAATGCGGGAACAGTGAACACACGACACAGGATTCCGAAATCACATTTCGCTACGAACACATCTGCAATTTCCCTAACGACCTCCCTTTCCTGCCACACCGTATTTTTAGACTCCCACTCGAAACACATAATTTTCTCGTGATGATGGCTTCATTTATATATTTGATTTGTTTTATGAGCTTTTCTTTAATTTTTTATCAACCTCTGCATTGTTGTTCACTAAGGAAACCGCCTTGCTGTCAGCGCTGTGTCAGCGCTGCGGCAGCGTCGAGCCTAAAAATGGTATTCACTAATATACTTTAAACGACACTAGTGCTCGGCGACGAATGCGGCGTGAGCTGAAACTACACTGCGTTGAGAGTTTGACGTTTAATGTACTAGCGTCGTATTCTCTAACGAAAAACAGCGACGAACTCGCCCACAACCTCGCTCACAGCCTCGATTCCTAATGTCAAATAAAACAGCTAGGATTTTAGACAAGGCTGTCTCGACGTCGAGCTCGTTGACGAACGCAGCGTCAAATGTGTGAATAAGAGAATAGCATAGCTGTAGTCTAGTTGGTAGTGACCCTGCTTACGAAGCTGCAGGTTCCGGATTCGAATCCTGGCGACAGCATTATGTGTAAAATATTAGGGTCTACTAATATACACGTAATTTATGTCGATAATTGTCCGACATATTTCTACCCATTAAGAGGATCCTCGTCCGGAGCACCCTCGGTCAAAGCTCGTCGTGTTCACGTCCACTTAAATTACGTAGCGAACCGGGTCGATAATAATTTAATATGTTTGAGACTTCACGTTAGTTATAATTCTCCAAACTAAACAATATTTGTGTATTCCCATTTCTCTGAACCCTGGGAAAATGTATATATCACAAATATTAGTTCCTTGCTCGTGGCTGTCTACGTATTTAGGTATCTATATGTATCTATCTATTATTTTTATACTTATCATCCCTTGGTACCCACAACACAAGCCCTAATTAAGCTTACCGTGGGACTAGGTCGATTTCTATAAGATGTCCCAATGTATTTATTTTTATTTAAATGAATAAATGCATACAACTTTTCGTGCAACAAAAATTAGCTCATTAGACCATATACAATAAACCGTTTACGTTGTAGGGTAATTTATTTCTTACTCCTCCTGTGTTATGATTCCGTGGAAAACAAGGTACGTAATGTACCTAATAATGCTTTTATGTCATGATGAGGTAGAATAAAGACCGTTTTAACATTACGTGAGTTTAAAGACGTCTTAGATTAGAATAAAATTAGCAGCAAAGTAAGATAAAAAGCTTTCATACTAAATAAGGTTCTTATCTTAAGTATGTATTTGTAGGCTCGAGGGCTTAAAAATGTTGAGTTTGCTCTTTTGAACGAAATGTTCAACAATGTGACAGACAGGAGGGTGGAAAGTGTAGCACCATGAGGTACTTTTCGTGACACATAATGTCTATCATATTACTCAAAAGATCCCAAGGGGTCGAAGTGTATCCGTAAGGGCCCCACCAACGAAATAAGATAAGGTAACTGGGTCATTTGCAGGAAAAGTGTACCTTTTAATGTCACGAAAATAAGTAAGTAAATTGAGATTTCTCAGTTTAGTTACTCCCATACTAATGGTATGAAAAATTCTGTAACAAATTTGAGATATTTTTTATCAGTTTCGTTACATTTCGTTTCATACATTTAGTATGGGAGTAACTAAACTGAGTAATCTCAATTTACATACCTACTTATTTTCTTGACATTAGGGACAATTTTTTTGTTTCATAACTAAAAGTACGCACGATGCCGAGTAAAATGATGTATTACAGTCCATGATCGCAAAAAAAATTAAAAGGTACACTTTT
>JALPQI010025920.1:0-12507 GCA_025490895.1 Thaumatotibia leucotreta | reverse complement strand
TTTGCAGTGCATAGGGGATGGATGCTATCGACATTCAAGTTTATGGTAAAATAAAGCACTTGGGACTTATTTGTTTTAATTACAATGCAGGTGCTACCTACTAGCTACCTATGAATAAATAAAACATGGAAACCGAACGCCAAAATATTAAATTGCCTTTCAAAATTGGTCTTGAATTTTAGTTGACAAAGTCGTCACCCCCCCTCTTCAATGCATCACGGTAATAAATTTCAATACCAACCTATAAAAACTTAAACCGCCATTTAAAAATAGTTGTGGTTGGTCTATCAAAGTTTTGATTTTATAAACAAGATGATAACAAAGACGTTGCGCCCAAATATGTCCTGCCCATCTTAGCACAGTTGAACAATTGTTTTTGGGGCATTTTTGAGCTGGCGTTAGACGTCCATGTTAAGGAGCATTCATATATTCTTGAGTATTCATATTTTTTTGTGTTGTTGCCATTAATATTACTCAAGGAGGCATTATTAATGTTTTTGTTCACTTTAATTTACAAAATTTAACGCCCGAAAGCTGCAAGCTGCGATGAAAGACTGACAACTCAGTGGATTTCACTGAGTTCATTTGACACGCTAAGTAGATACGTTTGCTTGATCTATGGTATATATGACATCTGTAGGGCAATCAAGGATTTTCATACAACATTACGTCGTTATAAGAATGATAAATATAAGTCATCCCTGATTATGAGAAATAATTTAGATCATTTTAGAGTAATTTTGTGAAAATATATTGTTTTATTTACTTTTTTGCCTCACAGGTGTGATGAAAAACATTGTGTGTGCCACGGGCGGTACAAGAATTACTTATGAATTTCTTATTTACCGCCCTTAATACACAATGTGCTATAACGACGCTCCGTTTCGTAATCAAAATTATCGTTGGTCTTGTATTCTAAATGACGGTTACAATCTAATGAAATTTGTTTTTAGAATCTAAGGAAAAAACAACTCTTCGCGAATGAAATTGTGAAACACGGATCTCAATGAGGATTAACGGAGTCTACGTAATAGTGGATTATTGGGTTGGGCCAGGAAACCAATGGGGGATGAGCGTTCTCGCTCTGAAAAAAATATTTACCAAAGCGACTTGGGTTGGCTATATTACGAGGAAACTTTGATATAGGTAGGTATGTAACAAATCCTTGCTATCAAATTTACAAAACCAAAAAGGTTGAAATCGATACCAGAGTCATGGTTAAATCAACAAAGAACATTGTACATTATACCAAACAACTGGTGAAATCAACAAAAGCTGGTGTAATCAACCAAATTAATTTAGTAGAATGCCAACATAAAAAGTTTGGTAACGTCAAAAAATAATTGTGATACGACCGAATTCAACCTTAATTTCCGGTTAGAACTACACAAAATCTGATAAATCCAACTTAGCATTTTTATCAGTGCGTAACCCGGTCAAAAAGACGACGAGAGGTGGCAAAACCAGTGTTGCCAGCTTTGTATTCTGATTCGCTCCAATGTCGGCTGAAAAAGATCCACGAATATTGTTCGCTCTTGGCCATCCCTCCAGTATAGGGTAGAAGTTGTACGAAATATTATATTAAATATTATATTTAGCCAGATCTCCTGCCCTAGTAAGCCTAGCTAAGCTAAGCTAAGTCCTATATATTAATAATTAAGGGATAACTGTTATTGGCCTCCCACATTGTAGGTAATACAAATATGCAAATATTTGCATTGCAAATATATATATCTACATCTACGGCTGTTGTTGTCCTAAATATCAATAAATAAAATTAAAAATAGTAATCCTGGAATCCGGATATTTTTAAGCATACCTATGGTACAAAATGGGGAGTGTCTATTTATGAAGATTCGAAATGGTCCGATTGTTCTAGGATCCACAAAAGATCCGTCAGAGACCAAAAAGATCCAAATTCGCACCAAAAGGTCCGCATTGGCACACTGGGCATAACAATGTTTTTTTTTAATATAGTTACCTAGGCCTCATAAGCCAAACGGGAACCGTTCGGGAAACCTCCCGCCCTCAGGCGGTACTTATGCAATGCTCATTTCTCCCCATCTAAACCAAAAAGGAAACCTGGGGCCATGCCTTCAGTGTTTTTAAGATAATGAACTTTTGCGTAATTTAACACACTTGTTCTGTAACGGTGTCTTTGCACGCAGATGATACCGTACCTACTTAAGTGCTTTATTACGACTTATGCTTATATTTTCATACAACATTGCGGTACAGTCACAGAAAATAAATAACTGTAGAAATTATCGTGTCGCATGTGCCATATATACGCGAGTACCGTCTTGTAATAGGTATAATAATATTTTTTCACACATACAATTAAATGTTGAGATTAGAATTAAAGTTTGAGTATGTATAACTTAAAACGGGATATACAGTACCTATATATGTACTTACTTCAAATTGGACTCGGAAGTACCATTATAGACAGGTAGGTTTTATGGAACCAAGTAAGTTATTGTATTAACCATTTTTTTTTAGTACCAAATCTAATGTATATATTACTGATTCGATGCTTCAAGTTCATATGTAATAAAATTGCATACTACTTCGCAGGCCTTGGCCTTCTTTTGACGAGTAACACTACATCTTGGCAATTTCCTTTGATTTATTTTGATTATTTTTGACCTAAATAAGCTTCCCTTAAATTGAACGGAAATCAATAAAAACACGGTGTATATGCATGGTTTTAGTTTTTTTTATGAACTGAACTTGGAAATCGTAAATTTCGAGTAGGTATTTCAAATTTAAGAGCAAGCAATACGTGCATGCATCTTTCATCTAAAAATTCTTTCGGAAAAATATTTTCTCATCGCAGTTATATCTGCAATACTCTTATGTGGCCGTTCCTCTAATTTCATGGCCTCGCCTAATCAAATCGATCAAAGTAATAGGTTTTCAGCGTTTGAAATGCAATTATTGGTTTAATTTGGTAAACTGATTTATTTATTCAGCGGCACACGTTTTCTGAGACCATCTACATCGAACTTTGCAAATCGTAAATTATTTATTTATTTATTTATTTATTTAGACTTTATTGCACAAAAGAACAGCTTAATGTACAAAAGGCGAACTTAATGCTATGAGGCATTCTCTACCAGTCAACCTTAAGGCAAAGCAGAAAAGATTGTACATAATATATGTTACTGCAACAAAAGTGTCATTAGAGCGCTCGTACACCTGTAAGTTCTTACGTAAGTAATAGGGACGGAGCTATATATATATATATATATAGTCAATTATAGTCCTCCTTATCGATTTCAATGACGGCGACCATAGTAATTAAGGATTTCTCCTTTCATGAGCCCTGATGTGGCTGGCCAGGCCAAACTTAGTCTTAAAAACTCTTTCGCACTCGTGGCAATAGACCTGGGTGCTTAGACAAGTTGCCAATCGCTAGCGCTTCAGCGTCAGTAATAAGCGAAAGGCAGCTAACTGTCTTTGTCGCACTAATATGAAAGAGTGACAGAGAGGGAAAACTACGATACGCTACTAAGCGCTAGCGACTGGCAACTTGGCTACGCATCCTGACCGGCTGCGTTATATGTATACGCGTAGGAGGGTTTGGGCTGTTAGTTTTTCCACCTGACGTTTCTCATCCAAGATTAGCAAGCGGTTTTCCTCAAATGCCTTGATGGAGTCAAAGATGGTAGACCTCCAAGATGAGAGGTGAATATCACTATCTCATTCCTTAGTATAGCCCCGTTACGTAAGAACTTACGGGTGTGCGGCTGGCCTTAGGTTGGGATTACACCCGTAAGTTTTGACGTAAGTTATAGCGACAGCAATACTAAGGAATGAGATAGCGATTCCTTAGTGTAGCTCCGTCCCTAGAACTTACTAAAGAAATATATCTTGGGACATCTTACACAAATCAACCTATAGTCCCACGGTAAGATCAATTAAGGCTTGTGATGTGGGTACCAGGCGACGATATATATAATAGATAGATACATTATAGACACAAACGGCATAACCTTCGAGTCTGACTATGGCCACGTTAGCTTGGGAATTCCTCAAGGATCAGCACTCGGAAATACCTTGTTTTTAGCTTTCGTCAATGACCTTCCATCTGCTATCACCACTGGGCTGTCTGTGCTGTTCGCAGATGACACCACGGTTATAGTCAGTGGTCAAACCTACGATCAGCTTGGTGAGAAGATACAGGAAGCGTGTATGCAATTGGAGCGATGGTTTGCCACAAATGGGTTACTATTAAACAATACCAAGTCCACCATCATGATCTTCTCCGGACGAAAAATTCCTGTGCCCCCGTCTGTGGTAAACTGTCCTATGCCATTATGCGACGTGACTAGGTTCCTGGGCTTTATGTTAGACTCGAATCTCAATTGGAAGTGCCATGTTGACAAACTTTGCGACCGGTTGAGTAGCGCTAATTTTGTGTTACGTAAGCTAAAACATTTAATATCTTATGAGTCATTAAAATCGGTTTATTACGCGTATTTCCATTCAATTATGTCATATGGTGTACTCATTTGGGGAAATTCAACGGATGCAAATAGAGTACTCCTAATGCAAAAGCGCGCGTTACGAACGCTAGCCGGAGTAAAACCAAGGCATCCATGCAAAGAACTCTTCGTAACACACAGAATAATGACGCACTACTCACTGTACCTATATGAAATTCTCATGTTTGTTAGAAACAACATAAATACGTTCAGACGTGTAGAAGTCTCGGGAAAGGTAATTAGGTCATCAGGGAGGCTTAGAACAGTCCCACGTCGCATGGCACTTGCAGAAAAGAACCCTCGTGTCATCGGTCCGACATACTATGAAAAGCTCCCTGACAGAATACGAACCGAAACATCAGACGAGATATTCAAACGTCAATTGAGGAACTTTTTACTGGAAAACCCATTATATTCTGTAAGTGAATTTTTTGATATTATTATGTTATAATCATTTTGTATTTGATATTATTAATTTATTTTAATTTATTTTAAACTGTAATCCTTATTACTTTTGACATTGCTTTATAAGGTTAATTTATATAATTTTATTTTTAATTTGTTCATTTAATTCGTATCAGTTCAGACGATCCGCTTTAGGTGAATAATTATAAAGTATTTGCTGCTTTATTTCTTACTTGTATTTTGTCATTTTATGTAATTTGTATTGACGAGCACAATGTGGATTCTTATGGATTGACTACAATGTAATTTATATAGTAATCAAATGTTGTGCAAATAAATAAATCTAAATCTAAATCTAATCTATAGATACTTAAATATATACACAGCCGTGACCAAGGAACAAATATCTGTGATAAATAAATACACAAATAATGTCCTGGCCGGGATTCGAACCCGGAACCTCCAGCTTCGTAGGCATGGTCACTATCAACTAGGCTACGGAGGCTGACAAAAGAACTCACAGGTAATCCCAGTCTTAATGTGACAAAAACGTATGCTCGAAATTCGCGAATATCGCAGTTAGTAGGTACAACAAAATGCTTGATACATCAGCAAGAAACAAATAAACAAATGGTAAAATGTTAGGCTCATGGGTCCTAAGTGCGCGCAAATTGTTTGCCGAATTCTCGAAATGTCTGGTTGACGTAACTAGAGACCAAAGAGCTGGCGACTTCAGCGCACAGCACATTAGTACGGTCAAATCGTACATAATTTTACCCTAAACTCGCAAATCAAGTAGTATCGCTGCATTTTTGGTATGTAATTTAGACACCACAGGGCAGTATAAAACCACATTTTGCAAGCAAAAAAAAGTTGTGCTAGCTGGGTAGTACGTGAAAAACTGCGAAATTTCTGGCCATTTTTTAGTTTCTGATTTTTATTTAAAAAACCTTACGTTTTTTGATGTCATATGTTATCAAACGTTTAAAGACTAATAAATTTCCAACAAGTTGAGCTAACATGCATTACCGTAGGTCTTATAGTTTCAGAGATTCGAGACTTTAAAAAGTACTCCTTTTTGTAAACTAGATAAAATTTTGTGTTTTGCTAACATTTTCGGCTTAATATCGCCTCACCTAATTATGCTACGAAAAACATGCCATAATGACCTTACAGCGCACTTAATATTCTTTAATTTAAGGGTAAAATTAGGTCAGTGAACTTTGCAGTTGAAAGTATAAACGCGAAATACATAAGGCAGGAGGCCCGCTATCTAAGTTTTTCATACAAATCGCAAGTCGAGTTGCAAAGCTGCAATTTTGTAATATTATAAAGGCCTTATAGATATATACGAAAATGCATATTAAAAGAAAAACAAAATAATAGTTTGGGCATAGGACGTAAAAAACGGAAAAAAATTCGCACTTTTTTTAGTTTTTGACGTTTAACTGAAAATCTATTATCTTTTTGATACTAATTGCTATAAAACTAAGAAAGAACATTAAATTTGAAAGGATTTGAGCTACGTTGCATCACCGTAAGCTATATATATATTTTGAGATACGACATTTCATAAAGTGCCCTTTTATCAAAAATTAAACAAATTTTAGGTTACGTTAAAGCTATTCACTAAATATTGGCAAATTGTTCACGCTAAGAAAAAAAAAGCAATTGTAGATAACAACTACATCAAAGGAACAAATTGAGCCGATAAACAATTACTGTAAGTCTTATAGTTGGGGGTATACGAGGCTTCAAAACATGCATTTATTTTCTTAACTTAATGAAGGGCACATTTTGAAATGTCGTATCTCTAAATCTATATAATTTAGGGTAATGCAAGGTAGCTCAAATCCTTTAAAATTTAATATTCTTTTTAAGTTTTGTAGCAATTAGTATCATAAAGATAATAGTTTCTTAATTAAACGTCAAAAAGTAAAAAAAGTCCAATAATTTTTCAGTTTTTTTCGTCTTATGCCGAAATTGTTTTTTTGTATTTATTGTAATATACATTTTTGTACGTCTTTATAGGGCCTATATAATATACTAAAATTGCAGCTTTGCAACACGACTTGCGATTTGTATGAAAAACTTAGATAGCGGGCCTACTGCCTTTTGAATTACGCGTTTTTATTTTCAATTACAAAGTTTACTGACATGATTTTACCCTTTAATGAAAGAATATTAAGTGCGCTATAAGGTCATTATTGCATGTTTTTCGTAACATAATTAGGTGAGGCGATATTAAGCCGAAATCGTTAGGAAAACTCAAAATAGCGTTAGTTTACAAAAAAGAGTACTTTTAAGAAGTCGCAAATCTCTAAAACTATAAGACCTACGGTAATACATGTTAGCTTAACTTGTTGGAAATTTATTAATCTTTAAAGGCTTCCTAACATATAATGTCAAAAAACGTAAGGTTTTTTTAATAAAAATCAGAAACTGAAAAATGACCGTAAATTTCGCAGTTTTTCACGTACTACGTAACTAGCACAACTTTTTTTTGCTTGCAAAATGTGGTTTTATAGTGCCCTATGGTGTCTAAACAACATACCAAAAATGCAGCTTTACTACATGTTTTGCGAGTTTAATATACGATTTGACCGTACTACATTAGCATTTCGGAACAGCGAGGAAATGCCGCCAGCATTCTCGTTACAATTTTTGATATAGGGTAAGTTACTTCGAGTTTTTAAAAAAGATATTGATACGATTTAGGAATTTTAGGATTCAGTTTTTTTAGCGCTTTCACTACAAAAGTAAAAGAGTAAGAATTTTTTCATCTATCAGTTTATCAGACAATATATATTACATTACTCAGACCGATATTCTATTGTGTATATCTATCTGTCTATCATTTTATGTAAATGCAATGCATGCCGTATTGTGCGTAAAGCGTAAAATGTGATAACTGGTTACAAAATAAATGGTATTACTGTTATCTTTATTTTGCCTATTATAAAAATCATTTGAATTTGTGTCATCATCATCATCATATCAACCGAAAGACGTCCACTGCTGAACATAGGCCTTCTCCAAACATTGCCACAATGACCGGTCCTACGCCACCCGCATCCAGCGGACTCCTGCGACCTTCACCAGGGTCGCATTTTATAAAGTTACAATATATAATTTCGCTGTTTGCCTCACTAACGCACGCACATATTGGCTAGAAAGAGAGGCAAACAGCGAAATTGTAAATTGTAACTTTATAAAACGCGACCCAGGTCATCAGTCCACCTTGTGGGGGGCCTACCCACGCTACGCCTTCCGGTACGTGGCCGCCACTCAAAAACCTTCCCGCCCCAACGGCCATCGGCTCTACGCGCAATGTGCCCCGCCCAATGCCACTTCAGTTTAGCGATTCGGAGAGCTATTTCGGTTACTTTGGTTGGCTCACTTCACCAGTTGGGGAGGTACCCAAAAAAAATTTTTTTTGAGTTTTTATTGTACCACTTTGTTGGCATGATTAATATGTATACCTGTACCAATTTGCACATTTCTTAGTATTAACGGTCACTGAGCTATGCTGCGGACAGACAGACAGATGGACGTGGCGAAACTATAAGGGTTCCGTTTTTGCCATTTTGGCTACGGAACCCTAAAAAGCGTACATTTCAACATATGTATCATACAACATTTTATGCGAGGAAACCAGACTATCTCGGCAGTACCAACTAGGCCGAGCGTAAAAGTACTATGAAAATTCATTCCCGCACACGTGCGGAAAAAATCACCTCGTGTGCATAAGTTTATACCCTTTAAAAGAGCACTTTCTGAGCATATGCATTGTAAAGTACATTTCCTAACTAGTGCGGGTAAACTTTTTTACGGCGAGGGTGAAAGTTGGAAAGTTGTAAGGAACGATTTTTTTCATAACAAGTGCGTCAAAAAGAGAAATTACCGCGCGTTAAGCGTGCGCAAAGTTCGTTTTTGCGCACTAGTTAGGAAAAATGTTTTTGTAGCATTAAAGAATTTGACAGTATATAAGTAGGTACAATACGTATTGTAAATACTGTATTCCTTTACACCCGGGTTGATAATCATGATCGTGACAGTTAATTACAGTTAATTGTAAATTAAAAAAAAAGTCAATAGAGTTCATTATTAAGTTAGCAAATCGCAACTTTTCGGTTGCAAAGGGGTATTTAATTAATTAAAGTTATGCTCTTTTCATATACTTGCATGTTCAATTTGCACTATTTGTATTGGAGAAAGCATGATGGACTACTTTATTACCGTATCGTGTAAACACTGACGTAAACGTTACAAAGATCATTGCCACTTTACGTATACGAGGGGCATGCTGAAAGTTTCTAGACTGCGCCACTTAGAGATCACTAGTTATCGTTATCAACGTGCACTTTCCGTGGCAATGGCTATGGTTGACAGAAAAAGTAACAAATTTGATAATTTTGTTCTATTACTCTAAAATTAAATAATTCTCACCTTAGGATACATATAAATATTTATCCTACTTTAAGGAAGAAAAATCAAATGAAATTGATTTATGTCACATAATAGTAGATCATTTTACGAACATTAACACATTTTGCGAATTCTTTTTTATAATAAAAAATAATATTCAAATAACAGTTTCAAGTCAAGTAAGTCAGTGTTAAATATTATGAATTTTGGAATTTGCCGTAAACGTTTGACAGACGAATCTTTTGAAAAAATGTTAGTTGTTTAAATAGTATATTTTGAATAAGTAGTCAAAAGATGTGTACGTATTTAATAATTATAATTAATTTAACTATAATTTGTGAAATATTAATAATTCATAAAATATCTGTGTATTTGCTTTTTCTGTCAACCATACGTTGCCACCAATACCGCACGTTGATAACGACCACTAGAGATCAGCACTCAGTGTACAGAAACAATTATTTTCTGAAAATATAACTCTTTAGTATTTTTAAGGCATAATTTATTTGGTTAACATCTTTATTTTAGGATTTCATGCTATTTGAAAATTGTGTGTCGGGTGATTTTACGAATTTTACCCAAAATTGTTATTCTGCAGCTTTTTTACACTACTTTCAATATGGCCTTACTCAACGATGAAGTAGAAATGGGCTTAGATTCTTATTGGGTAACAAAATCCAGTTCTTGTACAACTGATTGTAGTAGTTTTCCCAAATTGTTTTGCTTCCGATTTTTTCTTATGGATGATTATAGAGATCAACGTCTTTTAACAGGCATCCCGTAATTTCAAATCGCCCTAAAATGTGGTAAGTCCTAGAGAATTCATAAAAAGTTTTATGTCAGGAAATTTGGACATCCTTAGGTATCCATGCAACTCACAAGAAAAAAAAATTAATATAAAAAATATTCCTTAATAAATCTATAGTCTCAATGGATACCCAAACCTTCCGTACACAATTCCGAAAACTGAAAATTTTCATATAAAATGTGACCTAAAAAAAATGGGCTGTGAGCTTTAAATGTTGGTTCAATTGTATTTAAAAGGGTCTAGCCGCATTTCTATAGTGAAACTGCCCCTGGCTGGAATGTATACCTTTCTTAGAAGCGTTTATTGGTCTTATTATAAGATATCATTTTACAATATTTCAAGCCTGGAATCCCCTTGGTTTGGATAAAAATAAAAAAAAATAAAAAATCTTTTTTTATTTTTTGAAGCTAAACTATTGGTTATATTTCTTTGAAATTTGGATTATAGATGGCACTAGTAGCAATACATTTTCAAAAAAAAAATCAAGGTTTTAACTTTTTTACAAATGCCTAAAAAAATGTTTTTTTTTTTTTTATTAATTTTTTTTTTAATTTACAAGAGGCTGACAACCTCAATTTTTTGATATTTAATGCACAATACAATATTGTATTAAATGTATTTTTCTCATAAAAATCCATTTGTGGCAACAACGTAAAAATGTCTTACTAATGCAGGCCATTCTACTTCAGGCGTCTGTAGTCTGTATTTATTGCTGCCACCGCACCGGTTCTCGGGGCACCGCGTCGGCACAATTTTGAATCGCTAAACATCCAAATAGCTGCGTTATTTTAGTTATTTTGACTGTCTCTGTACTTAGTCGAAAAAACTGTGATCTGGTCTAATATATAATCAAGTTTTTTATGCATTTTATTTATGCATGAAAGTATTTTTATAAGTACCCAAGATTTGCTTAGCCTAGAGGCCCATTTCTCGAACGGTATTAGACTAATATTATTTGTCCACGAACTGTGAAATCGTAACACATCAACACGTCATTTTCATTATTAATTGGCATCCCCCCCCCCCCATATAGATAGACATCCTTGGGGGAGACTTTCGTCCAGCAGTGGATGTATATTGGCTGATGATGATGATGAATATTAATCTAATAACGTTCGAGAAATGGGCCCTAGGACTAGCTTAATTTGCGTAAGATTGTCTCCAAATATTTATATTACTATTAAAAAAAAAAATAAGTACAAACTTCATCACACAAAAGTTTGCCCTGGCCAGAATTTTTATACATTTGAATTCCGAACATATTTGGAATTTGAATTTCGAACACGCGTTGCAATAACGCTTCAGAGTTAAACAATCACTTTGCTCCCTAGTAAAACAAATAACTATTACGGTTCCCGCCAGTTTTAAGTTTTTTTTTTATTATTAAGAGCTGTGGCATCTAGGGCCATCACCAGCAGCAACATAGCGTTATTGCAACGCGTGTTCGAAATTCAAATTCCAAATATGTTCGGAATTCAACTGTATAAAAATTCTGGCCAGGGCAAACTTTTGTGTGATGAAGTTTGTACTTATAATTTTTTTTTTAATAGTAATATAAATATTTGGAGACAATCTTACGCAAATTAAGCTAGTCCTAGGGCCCATTTCTCGAACGTTATTAGATTAATATTCATCATCATCATCAGCCAATATACATCCACTGCTGGACGAAAGTCTCCCCCAAGGATGTCTATCTATATGGGGGGGGGGGATGCCAAATAATAATGAAAATGACGTGTTGATGTGTTACGATTTCACAGTTATTGGACAAATAATATTAGTACCGTTCGAGAAATGGGCCTCTAGGCTAAGCAAATCTTGGGTACTTATAAAAATACTTTCATGCATAAATAAAATGCATAAAAAACTTGATTATATATTAGACCAGATCACAGTTTTTTCGACTAAGTACAGAGGCAGTCAAAATAACTAAAATAACGCAGCTATTTGGATGTTTAGCGATTCAAAATTGTGCCGACGCGGTGCCCCGAGAACCGGTGCGGTGGCAGCAATAAATACAGACTACAGACGCCTGAAGTAGAATGGCCTGCATTAGTAAGACATTTTTACCTTGTTGCCACAAATGGATTTTTATGAGAAAAATACATTTAATACAATATTGTATTGTGCATTAAATATCAAAAAATTGAGGTTGTCAGCCTCTTGTAAATTAAAAAAAAAATAATAATAAAAAAAAAAAACATTTTTTTAGGCATTTGTAAAAAAGTTAGAATCTTGATTTTTTTTTTGAAAATGTATTGCTACTAGTGCCATCTATAATCCAAATTTCAAAGAAATCTAACCATTAGTTTAGCTTCAAAAAATAAAAAAAGATTTTTAATTTTTTTTTATTTTTATCCAAACCAAGGGGATTCC
>JALPQI010025919.1:0-18432 GCA_025490895.1 Thaumatotibia leucotreta | reverse complement strand
CTACGATCAAGTGAGTAGTCGGGAATATTGCCGAGGTAGTCACATTGTATATGACTGATGAGAACCGACGTGCAGGACGAGATGACGCGCTCGCTGGCCACCATGCGGGTCGACTACGATCAAGTGAGTAGTCGGGAATATTGCCGAGGTAGTCACATTGTATATGACTGATGAGAACCGACGTGCAGGACGAGATGACGCGCTCGCTGGCCACCATGCGGGTCGACTACGATCAAGTGAGTAGTCGGGAATATTGCCGAGGTAGTCACATTGTATATGACTGATGAGAACCGACGTGCAGGACGAGATGACGCGCTCGCTGGCCACCATGCGGGTCGACTACGATCAAGTGAGTAGTCGGGAATATTGCCGAGGTAGTCACATTGTATATGACTGATGAGAACCGACGTGCAGGACGAGATGACGCGCTCGCTGGCCACCATGCGGGTCGACTACGATCAAGTGAGTAGTCGGGAATATTGCCGAGGTAGTCACATTGTATATGACTGATGTGAACCGACGTGCAGGACGAGATGACACGCTCGCTGGCCACCATGCGGGTCGACTACGATCAAGTGAGTAGTCGGGAATATTGCCGAGGTAGTCACATTGTATATGACTGATGAGAACGACGTGCAGGACGAGATGACGCGCTCGCTGGCCACCATGCGGGTCGACTACGATCAAGTGAGTAGTCGGGAATATTGCCGAGGTAGTCACATTGTATATGACTGATGAGAACGACGTGCAGGACGAGATGGCGCGCTCGCTGGCCACCATGCGGGTCGACTACGATCAAGTGAGTAGTCGGGAATATTGCCGAGGTAGTCACATTGTATATGACTGATGAGAACGACGTGCAGGACGAGATGACGCGCTCGCTGGCCACCATGCGGGTCGACTACGATCAAGTGAGTAGTCGGGAATATTGCCGAGGTAGTCACATTGTATATGACTGATGAGAACCGACGTGCAAAACGAGATGATGCGATCTCTAGACACCATGCGGGTCGACTACGATCAAGTGAGTAGTCGGGAATATTGCCGAGGTAGTCACATTGTATATGACTGATGAGAACCGACGTGCAAAACGAGATGATGCGATCTCTAGACACCATGCGGGTCGACTACGATCAAGTGAGTAGTCGGGAATATTGCCGAGGTAGTCACATTGTATATGACTGATGAGAACCGACGTGCAGGACGAGATGACGCGCTCGCTGGCCACCATGCGGGTCGACTACGATCAAGTGAGTAGTCGGGAATATTGCCGAGGTAGTCACATTGTATATGACTGATGAGAACCGACGTGCAGGACGAGATGACACGCTCGCTGGCCACCATGCGGGTCGACTACGATCAAGTGAGTGCTAGTCGGGAATATTGCCGAGGTAGTTGGTAATATTGCCGAAGTATCTGTTACATATATATATCGTCGCCTGGTCACATCACAAATCTTAATTGAGCTTACCGTGGCACTAGGTCGATTTGTGTAAGGTGTCCCAAGACATTTATTTATTTTATTTTATTTATAGGTATTACGTCTCACGATAGTTTAAATTCAATTATATTATTTACTTCCAGGTACAAATCAAAGCTTTGGAGCAGAGCAACAACTCGTTGCTTAACAAGCGACGGAACAAAGTAGGCGCTTGAGAAGAGGACTTCGCTTCCACTAAACTTTAGACTACCACGTTATATGCGTAACAAATGATTACCCAATCATTAGCGTTGAAAATGTCGAAAAATGTTTTTTTCGGGCATGTATGAATATTTCGTTTTTTCCGTTTTTTCGGGTTTTTACAGAAATAATCAATGTCACTGTCACTCCTTTCCATATATTTCAATTGACTTTTCCTCGGTGATATCGCGTTCTCCTGGTACAAGTGAAAATTAGACCTAATTAACATTGGTTTAGAGTTGAAAAGTAAAGTGGAAAATTTCATTGATTGTTTTGAAAAAATCCGGAAAAAACTAGCTGTTTGGAAAGAAACGGGATTTAATCCGGAAATTTTCAACGCTATTCCACATTGAATGTTATTTTTGTTATATAACGTTATCAGACAAAGTGTGACAAGGATAATATAACGTTATAAAACAAATTGTGACAAGGATAATGTTATAGAATACTTAAATGGCAAAGAAATAAAGATGATGTTATATAACATTTTATAACACCAATAAGCAACCAAGTAGGAGCTTGAGACGAGGACTTCGCTTCCACTATACTTTAGACTCTGCCACGTTATATGCATAATGATCCCACAGGATGTTATTTCTGTTATATAACATTATAAAACAAACTGTAACAATGATAATGTTATAGAATACTAAAATGGCAAAGAGAGAAAGATGATGTTATATAACATTTGACGAGGACTTCGCTTCCACTAATCTTTAGACTCTGCCACGTGCCACGTTATATGGGTAATGATCCCACAGGATGTTATTTCTGTTATATAACGTTATAAAACAACGTGTGACAAGGATAATGTCATAGAATACTTAAATGTCAAAGATAAAGATGATGTTATACAGGATATTTTTTTAGATTTCCGTTAAATTTGGACATTAATAGAAGTAGCCTGGTATATCGGCTTTTGTTCATTTGGTAAAAAAAAATTTTTTTCGTTTTCATACGTAATAATTGTAATGGCAAATGTGAGAGAACCTTAAGAATAAGATCTCAGGTGACTGACGGCACATGTCAAAATAAGTAGCGTTAGGATGTAATAAAGGTTGCAATACATTTGTTCATTAAACTTATTTTTTAATAACACAATAACAGTAAGATTTAAGACACTAGTTTCTTAGAGAAATTGATTATTTTTGACCTACATAAGCTTCCCTTTAATTTAACGGAAATCAATAAAAACACTGTGTATAACATTATACACATGAAGTGGGCGTCTTGCGGCGTTGTATTTGTATACGAACTTACGAACATAACGTCATAAGCGGCAATTGAGAACAAGGTCCCTTTACCCAGATAACGTCACATATAATACACATGGTATATAAATGTGGGCAAAGTTATAAACAATTTGTAACTTTGCCCACATCGTTTTTTTATACCTACTCTATTTTTCATCTAATGACATTTTCTCAAGTTGTTATTGGTACTTCAGAAAATCATGTTATATATATTCGATTTTGGGTGTATATTTAGAAAACTTTATTATTATTATTTCAACATGCCACCGGCGTACTTATTTTTGTAAATACTAGTGGCCTAAATTATATTTAGAGAGTTCTATCCTTGATATACATATTTTCATTATTCATTACATAACAAAGAAATGACTTGTGTCCTTAATCATATATGCTGGCTAATTATTACCATTATTTCGTATGTTTTTGGTAGTAATTCCATTAATTACTAGATAGATTACTTTTTTCTGTCTGTTAATGATTACGGTCACCTGAGCCACGCTGGTTTTATACAAAATTATGTTACTTAAATTATATTATTATTTTGCTGGTGTTATTAAAACCTTTCCTTAATGGGCCATCTACAAACATGGACTACATGCATGTTTGCATAAATTAAGTAGCATAATTTTGCATAAAACCAGCGTTACTCACGTGACCGTAACCATGGTACTTAAGTATCAAAAAGTTGATTCACCCGAATAATTATTGGGTAGCACTACATCTTATAGTCTTAACCGCAAGGTCGCATTCTATCTCGGATCGATTACAAAACTCCTATAATCGTACAAATTGCAAAATAATCCTCTACCTAGTAATATCACAAAAAAATTAACCCTGGCGTAAGTACGTACTCATTATTGTTTACAAAGAGTTATGCTTATGTTATGCGTCTCTGAACTAATATAATTCTTAGTAAATGTGTACCTCTTGGTACTTTATATACACAATTACTTATATGAAATACTTTGTGGCTCCTATTAAATGTAATTTAAATATTTAGGAAAATAGTTATAGGGAAGCTTTTACGTAACCCTTACTAAAAAATAAGGATAATTATATAAGTATTAAAGGAACGATTATCACACAATTACACAACATATGTAGAATAAGACGTATATTTTGAAGTATATAGTTTAATTTCTTTATCCCGCATTTTTCTCCAAATGTTAATAATTATTTTTATAATGTCACGTAAAATAGGAAAGTTTTGTTAGTACCAAAAAATCTCAATAAAATCTTTCGTCCTTTTCGAGCAATTATGTGTGATAGGGTCGAATGATTTTGTTTAAAGTACTAGTTATCACAATTATATTAGATATCTCTATAGTTTAGTAGAAAAAAGCGTTGTGCGTCTCGCGTCGACATAAAAAGTATTCGTTTATGAATATTATGTTGCATAAACAGGCCCGAAAGATTTAGCACAAAAAGACCAAAAAGTGCAAATTTTCGGGCCCACTCTGTAAAATACACATTATATAGAAATAATCGTGTAATGTTAATAGTGATATGGTGGTCAGTATGAACGTATTATAAAATAAAAGTATATTTATTCGACCAAATAAGCGTCCATTGCATCAAGTAATGAAAAAATAATGCTATTTTTAAAGTGCCAATTTTGCATTTGGTGTATGTAATTATCCGATATAAATTATGTAAACATAATTAAAAATATTACGAGGGCAAACTCACCCACGCTTAATAGTATGGGCAAAGTTAACAGATTCTAAATAATATTACTTTGGTCAACCGTAAGATTAGAATGTTCTATCATTAAAATGGCAAAGGCTGTAGAATGCTTTATACAAATTGTAATGTCAATTCTTACTATTAGGATCACAGAGATTTTTATGCTTTCTGACATAGTAAATATACTTAACAATGATAAATGTTTAAATACTGCTCAGTACACTGCAAAATTACGTATTTATTACGTTATTGTGTGTAACAATTGTTAAATAAAAGACATATTTTGCTTCGAAATATTTCGACTAAAAAAATCACTAAAAATGCCGCGTATGTTTTCTTTTGCTTTCGTAGAAAAAATCTACTTGACAAAATAATTTTAATACCGATTAGGCGGCAAAACATTAAAATAAATATATGTACGTAATAATAAAAACTACAGTATACAAATCAGTGGTTGTAGGCGGGCTAGTGAATGTTATAAGTTCAACTAGTAAATAATACTGATAGTATATAAAAACATGTTTATAGGATTAAGAAATTGTGTGTTATTTTTGTTTGCCGTCCAAACGAGAGATGTAGGGAATATTTTTCTAAAATTGTAATATGGTGCATTATTTTCTATAGGTGTTTAAGGACATGAAGTAATAATTGTAAAACTTCCGATTATATGTATGAAACAGTACGTAGTTTGAATATTTACTTATTAGAGTTTAGAAGTCATATAATGTGTTTAACAAAAATGTTAGTTTTCATTTAAAAACAAAACTAGGCTTTCTTTATAAAAACGCATGCTTTAGAGAGATGGGTTTTGTATAGGCAACGCTCATATGCTGGCTTTGTCCTACTCATTAAATTAGATTAATACGTAAACAGTCACAAATATAAAAGCTGTATATATGACATCACATTGCCATTCTTTAAGTATAGATTAGAATATATGTGATTTGCATTTTGTGTGTTTTTGCTGAAATTATCTTAACCCGCGTTTCCACTTAGTGTTCTGAGCGACATTCACATTTTCGTGGGCTGACGAACGAAATCCTGTTTTCAACGAATGCTCGCTCAGAACATCAAGTAAAAACGTGGCTTTATGTAACACAGTCAAAATTTTATAAAACAATTACTTTTGTACCTTTTCGGTACGGAAACCTAAACATCCGATTCATTTAACTCTCCTAAACTGGGATGACCGATGTTTATGTTAAAATGTTTATAAATAATACTTAAAGGATTTTGGTAAGAACTGTAACCTTAGTTATAACTTGACTTAATTATTGTGAATAAGATGCGTGATTAATGGTTAATAAAATTTACAATAATTTATTATTTTTCATTTTTAGTACCTTATAACTTTGCCCTAGAATATGTTACAACTTTGCCTACAAAACACTACGCCATATGGTAGTGTTTAGTGTTAAAATATTTTTTAGTATTGAAATGAAACGAAATAATTTAAATAGTTTTTTATTTATTATTTTTTTTAACCAATACCTTAAGCAATACAGTACAGATAGCGATGCTTATATTACGAATGTACAGCAGTCGCCATCGAAAAGACATAAGTCACATACGTTTCTCACGCCTTTTCTGGCGCAGATCCAAAAGCAAACGACTAACCTTAAATATATTACAATAGTCACGAACACATCAAAATAACAAGTTTATTAGTATTATATTTTGCCCGCAGTCGACTACATTACAGTACAGCAGTTTATACCGCCAAATACCGTTAGTGGGTGGGATCGCATTTTGAAGGTTGCTATATGCATTTCCCATCTTTAACGGTATTTAAGTAACGTTATAAAATAACAAATCATTTCAAGAATAGGTAACAAAAATAATTTAACGAGTATTTTTATAACATAAGAATTAATAGGTACAAGAATTGGGCAAAACAAGAAAAGTTTTTAAGTTCAGTTAATAAGAATGTTAGCTCATTGAATATAAGTATAAAATGTGACTAGCATGAAAATGTTCATTGACGTCCAACTTGCCCCATAATTCACGTCAACTTTGCCTAGAATATGCATTAAGAAAATAATAAAATTTCAAGCATCATACTAATAGACAACATTTCATATTTTTTAGTCCTAGTTTTTATTGCCTGTTTTGAAAGAACTCAATATTAAAAGATACACGTATTTTTTTATTTTTCAAAAAAATTGCTATTTTCGGGCGAAAATCCCTTTTGATTACTACTTCGAGCAGAAAGAGCGTAAGTTACAAACGTCAAAAATCAGCTCAATGACGTCACAAGTGATGTTTCATACACGTATGAAAACGACGAAGAACGGTAACAAGTGTCAAATGTCAATGCCAAACACAAGTGACATTCCAACCACAAGATATTTTTGGTTATAGTGGCAGCTCTGAATCAGCTACGTGGCGTCACTTCCCCTTTAAACTATTTTTAAGATTTTAAACAAAAATATTGCGAAAAAAAATATAAAAAATATATTTTTGTGATCTACGTGCGTATATCTCGAAATGGTTTTCGATTTAGGGACATCGAAAATTTTGAAACGTTGTCAATTCTAGGTAAAAACAGTATAAGTATTATCATGCAGTCACATTAAAAAAGGAGTGAATATTTTTGTATTGGACATTTTTGCTAAACGTTTATATCATAAAAAGCTAAATTACCCATATACCTTCATCGATTAAGTACAAAATTACATTTCACGAATGTTTAATTAGTCTAAATGAAACGGGACCAAAGCAGAACTTACAATACGAGTAATACTTACAATATCCCATTTTGTTTAGACCTTCACATTATTATGAACACAAAAATATATCATTATTTTTTTATACATGAGGGGTCTGACTTAAAGGCAATATCATTACAATAAACAATATACAATTTATTTATGATTTAAATGATCCACGCTCTACATTCTGACCTAGTACATAACCTACCTTTACCGACTTATCTTTTTAAGGCAAACTCTATTGCGTTTTTAACAGGCTGTTCTCTCAACATTACAAATCTACTGGGTTGAGAATATTGGACGTATATTAGGACTGGAGTTTGGTACAAGATTTTTTGTACTTTGCATACAAATCAGACAAGGAGGACAGTCATATACTTTCTAAAACTCATATTTCAACTAATCATGTTTTGTTTTTTATGTTATTTCCTAAACAATCAAATTTCTGAATACAATTTTATTTTGTTTTTACGCAGAAGAGTATTTGAAATTAAAGTATACCCATAGGTAAAATTGGTCGATATCAACACACTAGGATTTCAAATTGGTCATTCGTCAAGCAAACGCGAAAATAGTTAAGTGCGGTAAAGATATATTATACCTGGCATAATGATATGTGATTTCAGGTAATCAATGATATATGCATGACAGGGGCAATATGATAAATAAAGTTATGTACACAAATTTGTAGCAGTCAATAAGGGTATTAAATTGGAAAATTCTATCTCAATAAAGGCAAAATTATTTTTTTTGTCCATTGTCTTAACTAGTATGTTGCAAAACATGTATAACATACATCTGAGTCTATATTTTGTTATAGATTTAGCTTTTTTGGACATGGTATCGTACAAAAAATTTTCATAATTCATAACCACCAAAAAAACATTAGAAAAAAAAACATTTTGTTAGTACTATGGCCTTGTCAACTGCCAACGCTTATAACAACTTATAAATAACGAGATCATTATTATAAACTAGCACCTGAACATAAATTTACAAACTAAGTATTATAATAATGTACAGTTATCAACGAGTATTTGCATTGATCCATGATTTATGAATTCAGGTTATACTTTGCCCATTAATGACAACTTTGCGCAAAAGCACAAACCTTTTTGTCGTCAAGGAAATCAATAGGTACAGTTATTCTGCTAACTTTTCATACGATATATTTTTTAGTTATTAGGTTGGAAAAATTATAATAGGTGGACAAAGTTAAAAGTAAAAAAACAAGAGCATGTGTTTTTTGATTGGGCACTGTTTAATTTATGGACATATGCAATTGTTATTTATATAAATGCTGACTAGACATAATATTTTTTATGATTTATATTGACATATGAATGATTTTCATAATGAATTTCATATGAATTGAGATCTACAATAAAATTAAACTTCCATGTATAGTTGATAAAGAAATCGCTACTTAAACAATACAGTAATATTCGACTATTTAGTTAGTACAGCTTGAAATAAATATTACGGAATAAAAATAATATAGTAGTTTTAAATAATAACAGTCATACTATTACACATTTCGAATTACACACAATTAAATTAAGGAATCTCTAAGTCAGTGTAAATTGACATATATGTTACATATGGCAAGATTCGCCCCTGCATCGTATAGTAATAGTATATATCGGACATATAAGAATTTATACATATATTTAACGTGGACACCGGTTTCCTCTAAGTTATGTGCACACTATACATATCAATTTTTACAAAAGAGGCAGAAATTGGTATGGTAATACTGCTACCTGAATAATATTTGTATTTTTCATTCGATAAAAATATTGCGTGAAAATACAGGAATGTACTTCTTTTTCATTTCATTCACCAATTTCTGCTGAATCTCTAAGCGATGCCTATGGTAAATATGGCAGTAGGTAGGACACGACTGATGACCGAGTGCTTTAAATTTTTTTGGGGTTTTTGCAACGCAATGGCACTGAACAATAAACCACAATGAGTCACAATCATAAACATTTACAAGTACAGGCGCCTTTATACAATGTGCCCATGAGGAAAGGGAAAAAATTCAACAACGGATTTCTAACCAAATTTGAAGTTAAAAATGTCATATGAAGTTTTCTGGATTCAGTTTATTTTAATAGAAAATTAGATTTTTTTTTATGTTGGCACAACAAAGTGGCTCCACTCCACCTGATCGTAAGTGAAAAGTAGAGCCCAAATCGCGGCGGCAACGAACAGGAGACAATCAGTAACCTGTTAGTTGCCACCGCCTTGCTGGCCCGCTAGATGCTTCTTCACGCTTCGTTTAAAGGGTCCCAACTTATAGGTATGCGGAACACATGCGCATCTTAAAACCGTTTAGACCGTTACGCTGTGATAAACGCATTTTAGGAAACGATTTTGTCACCATGTTGTCTTAGTCTTGTCACACTTAATTGACAGACATCAAATGAACAAAAAAATCTTTAATTACCAAATGTAAAAAAAAACAAGTGAATTTTTTGAGAGTTTCATTAATAAAATCCTTTTTTGTACATTAAGTCAATCAAAATATAAAAAAAAAATTTTTTTTTTGGAATTTTGGCCAAAACTCATTTAACATTTTTTGCTTCTTTTAGTCTCAGGAATATGCTGTTAGATTTTTAACCTTTCCTCATGGGCACCTTGTATATATCGTAGCGTCTAGAGAGAACAAAAATATCTGAACACGCCTTTATTGTCATTATGACAAAGGCGTGTTCCGATATTTTTGAGCGCTCCTGACGCTACGATATATCTGGCTATCTACGATACAATCGGGTTGCTAAGAAACATCTAAGCAGGCAGGATTGTACTGGCATTAGAGTGCTTGTTCAGTTATTTTTGAACACCGTGACCGTTCTGATATATCTGATGGCAGCTGTAGTTAAGCAAACGCTTATGACGGTGACTGTTCATGCTTCTAACAATTATGAAACGTTATATTATCTTGATGCATTATATTCACTTAGTGTAACAACTTTGCCCACCTTATACTTCTTATGAAACGTTATATTATCTTGATGCATCATATTCACTTAGTGTAACAACTTTGCCCACCTTATACTTCATATGAAACTTTATATTATCTTGATGCATTATATTCACTTTGTGTAACAACTTTGCCCACCTTATACTTCTTACCAAATTCGACAGTCGGTCAAAAGTCTTGTCCGAAAATTTTATAGGGATTTTTAAACACATTCTTTGCAAAAATACAGCGTTAAGTTTACATCATCAGGCCTTACCTATTTTAATTATAATTCAGTACATGGATAGCATTTAACATACAATGGGCGGTTTCAATAATGTTATACGTTGGGGATATATCCTAATTTATAAATAATTCTATAATGTGAAATATTAATAATGTTTATGAACATTTTGACACAAGTAAGCATAGTATTTGAATAAAATCAGAATTTGTATCTAACGAATGAATAGATACTAGAACTAGGTAGGAAAATAAAAAGGTATAGGGAAATCATAACTGATACTATGACAATAGTGTCAGATAGCTCAGTGTCAAGGTGTTAGTGTCAGATTAACCAAACACCGTTCTGTAACTAGGATATATCAACAACGCATATAACTTTTATTTAACATACATCAATAAAGCTTACTAGATACAGCTATTATATATTTTACATATAAAAAATTCGCTAATACTCATTGGGCGTTAAAAACTCGAATTTTGGCTTCAAAAACACCTTTAATAACCGACCCTGATACCAAAAGCATTCCCGTGAAAGGCGACTCCTGTCAAAAATCATGACATATCCATACAATAGATTAGCCACAAAATATGTACATCATTACTGTTCAGAGTCGGTTAAAATGGAAGTTTGCCGAATTTTCTCGAAAATAGTGTTGGTAAGGAAGCGTCTGTGAGATTTTTTAAAATCCTATAATCATTATTGGCGTAACTGTAAGTATATTCCTAGTATGTGCTCTTCACACATTTACCTATGTGGTTCTATTTGCAGTGATCGACAATTTATTAATGCTAGCAACCCACAATAGATCCACTATTTTGTACATACCTTTCTCCCTACAATCGCTTAAGGACAGTTGAATTTAATTGAGTTTAAACTTTCGTGACCTATAATATAATTAAACGGTTAAACTTACGGGTTTTTAATTTAGTCACTAAGCGCGACATGTCTCAGAGAGCCTAGGTCTCCATTATCAAGCACAGCCCGCATTCACGTATCGTGCGCGAGATACACGTGAGTTTAACCTGTTAATTATATGTATAGCTCTTTAGGACTCTACTGACAAAAAACATTGATTACGCAAACTTTGCATGATCAATGATATTTCTCGTCATAGTGTAATTAAAGAGAAGTTCAGTCAACTTCGCATATTTTAATTTCAATAACTTCTGATAGGTACAAGAAATTGTAGAACATTATTTTATGTTTTTTTCACAGTCACACTACTACGTATCAGCTAAAAATTATATATGAATTAAGACCTAATTAACAAACGTTCGCACCCACATGTCTTTCGCTACTGATGCCTATCTACCGATACTTTACAGTTACGCCAATTTCAACTGTAAATAGCCAATCTATAAAGTCCATCCGTTTTCATTTTTGTGCACTCCAAGCCTAAGCCACCAGCTAATTATCTAAATCTTAATACTTTTTACTCTTTGGCGTAAAAAACGAATTTGACTAGATGACATGCCAGTGGTGTAAATGTCGTGATCATTTTACAGCACATGAGAATGGCAATTTACACCAAAGACATTTTAGCGATTTTAAACTGTACAAATACTATTTTTTCAACAACACGCGTATCATTTATCTGTTTATACGTATTAAATTACGTAGTATGGTTTTGGGTTTAGTATAGTACCGTAAAAAAGGGTAAATAGGAATGTAGAGTAAACTGGTCTGTTAGCCCACGACAAAGTCCAGTTTAGAACAGCAGATTTTTTCATAATATGTGTTATTCTAAACTCATTTAACTCTACATTCCTATTTACCCCGCCATTCCTGTTTACACATTTTTACGGTACGATCTTATATTATAAACGTTCTTTCAAGTTTTTTTTATTAATTTCTAACTATAAAAAACCATTCATGAGTTTTTAATACGTAATATTTGGAACCGTCTATTTGGAATATTGAATAAATTTCAATGTCGCGTTCTCAACATTTGTGGACAACTTTGCCCATAATTTGTAGAACGCAAAAATCAATTGACCTTTCGTGATACTTATTGCCAATAGTCGGCAAGAGCAATCAATTTTCATACTAATTTGACATAAATCTTGTCAAATAGTAGGCAAATAGCTCACCATACTCGTAATAATTGCTCATTTATTACAATATGTATATTGTATAAGTTTACGAATGGTCAAAAAATTGTTTCGGCGGTACAACATGTAGCACAAAATAGTATAGGTACTTATAGTGCGATAAACCGTGTACAGTTGAAATCAAATAATCGTAGTGACGAAAGAGGCGTGTTCAGATATTTTTAAGCGCTCCAGACGCTACGATATATCTGATGACGACTGTACGCCAGCACCAATACGCTTTCTACACATCGCATAGTTACTAAAAATCGTAACTATAATTTCAAATTCAGTCGTCACAAATTTGAGAATTTAATGGATATAATAATGTGAAATTTAATAACATTTTATCACGCTCTCGGGCAATACTTTGCCCATGTAAAAGCCAAATTCACTATAACATTGCCCTCATGATATTGCAACTTTACCCACGGCTACTTTGCCTACCTACGCGTATATTTTGCCCACATGAGTATAAAAATTACTGAAACGTCATTCTACAGCGAATTTACCGACGTGTTTCAACACGTCGCATAGCGATACCACAATTTGTCTACGGGTAGTTTTCAAAAACTGTAAAATTGTTACAGATTTATAACAAACCTACAACTGCATGTAACATTTAAATATATGGATAATTTCGTTACACACAGAAAGGTTATGTTAGAGTTTTCGTTTTATAAAGGCCATAGTCGGATTTTCATAGTAAGTCAGCCTTTAAATCAACCAGACTCTAGTATTTTTTTGTGAGTACCTCTTATGGTGAAGAATATTTCTGCTGAGTATCAACGTCCTATCGGTGACAGTTTTTGACTTATGATTTTTTTTAGTTTTTTCTTTAATGTGTTGTATCTCAGGATGTATAAAAGCGAATTGCTACAAATTTTGAAATAATGTTCTTTATTTAGATATGCATCGAATTTAAAAAAATGAATATCGATTGTCGTATAAAAAAAAGAAAAAAAAAGACCAAAAAATTTTTCATATTTTTTTTTGTGTACCTATGAAGTAGTGACACCTCTATTTTCTTTTTCTAATTATAGACCATACATTGGCCTACTAGTTGCCTAAGTATCAAAATTTTCCAAGCGGTACTTCTTACCAAAAATCGGCAATATGTGTGGTCAAGTTCTGCATTCAATCGGTGTTTTTCAATGTAGTATACAAACTCTTCATTTATATTTGAGTTTTCTTATCAGGTTATCTTATTTAAGAGTAAATGCTAATGACAACTTAATGTCATCATGATGCAAGCTGTTTATTTCATTATTAATCGGCCGTTTACCATTTCAACTAGCGTATATAGTAATATATTCAAGAAATATATTATTTTTAATGAATATCTCATAAATAATATCGAATTACGCTAGTTAAAATAATAAACGGCCGATTAATAATGAAATAAACAGCTTGCATCATGATGACATTAAGTTGTCATTAGCATTTACTCTTAAATAAGATAACCTGATAAGAAAACTCAAATATAAATGAAGAGTTTGTATACTACATTGAAAAACACCGATTGAATGCAGAACTTGACCACACATATTGCCGATTTTTGGTAAGAAGTACCGCTTGGAATATTTTGATACTTAGGCAACTAGTAGGCCAATGTATGGTCTATAATTAGAAAAAGAAAATAGAGGTGTCACTACTTCGTAGGTACACGAAAAAAAATATGAAAAATTTTTTGGTCTTTTTTTTCTTTTTTTTATACGACAATCGATATTCATTTTTTTAAATTCGATGCATATCTAAATAAAGAACATTATTTCAAAATTTGTAGCAATTCGCTTTTATACATCCTGAGATACAACACATTAAAGAAAAAACTAAAAAAAATCATAAGTCAAAAACTGTCACCGATAGGACGTTGATACTCAGCAGAAATATTCTTCACCATAAGAGGTACTCACAAAAAAATACTAGAGTCTGGTTGATTTAAAGGCTGACTTACTATGAAAATCCGACTATGGCCTTTACTACAACATTTTTGAAAACGACCCTATACTGCTCGGTATCTATGAATTCAATCCTGACACCTATCATTTCAATGTATCAAAAAGCGACATTGTTGACAGATAATGTATTGAACTGACAGCCGTCAATATTTACTTTATATCCGAGCGCAGTAATGAATATCAAAATCACTGAAACTGTACGCGAATGTACTGACATATTTCAACAGTAGCGGCCACTTTAAAGAGCCAGTAAGGTACAACTTCGCCCCGTAACTTACAACTTTGCGCCGTAACTTACAACTTTGCCCACCGTATTACCCGTCTCACGCGACCCGCGGCAGGTCTCGGTCGCCACGGCGCTCGCGCAGGCTGTTGTTGCGTCGCAGGTCGTCTTTGAGCGACGAACGCGAATCTAAAGAGTCTCGGTGCTCGGATGATGAACGCTTTGTGTGGGTACCTGGAACGTACAATGTTCTATATAGCGGCGAATTTGAATTCATTTTCAAAATATGATTAGAGCAATTGCTTATGAAAGTATATGATATGAGTAGACTAGTAAAATGTCTTAACCTCGTAACACCCAATTACATTAAAATATACATAGTTGTTGCAATCCAATTTGAATCTTTCATGAACTAACTAAAGTAGAATTTCTTTAGTTTTATTGCTTTTTGACACAAACGAAATTCTTACCAATTTATATAAAGAACAAGGATCAAATTAAAAATAGGAAAAGTAAATATGGTGGGTCTTACGAGGATAAGTCTGATATCGATATGTTTGTAGTGATATGTTCCTTTACCGAGCAGTTCCCTGGGACAGCTCATGATCTCGTATAAACGAAAGTATAAAGAACAGCTAAAGAATATGCTTGTATGAAATAAGTATCAGAGTTTGTATGTTACCCTTAATTCGACAGAAATAAGGAATGGTAGTGTGTTCTTGCCTCATTGGCACTCAATTCTTATTCGGATAAACAATACAAAAAGTAGATCTAAAACAATATTCAGTATTTTGGACATTGCCGAACTAAAAAAAAGTCTACAGGATGGGTTACAGTTTCTTTACAAATATTCGTTGCTACTTTGCCTTCCGAATATATGTCTTTACAAATATTCTTTACTACTTTGCCATTGTGTGCTACTTTGCCCAAGCTTTAATGAGAGTAGTGATCACTTTAACCCTTAAATGCATGGTGTACGATGTATCGTACTTAACCAAAACATAGTTGGTGTTTGAAAACTAGATATTGCAAATAGAATTTGCAAAAAATTTAATGAACTTTTAAACTTATTACTAATTCGTTGAAGTATCTATATTTAAAAAAATTTACAGAAAGATTAATTAACAGAAAATTTACGAAAACAAATTTCCGCCATCTTGCTTATAAACAGCAAGATGGCGGAAATTTGTTTTCGTTGCGTGCGTTTAGCGGTTTTTAACTAAGTAAGAAATTATTTTTTATTGGCAATTTGTAATTCACCATAACGATTTTACAATTACTGAATTTAATATACTTTTCAATCTAAAAGTAAATAATATTTGCATGTTTTACCATGCACGACTTTTCAAAAAATGGATAATGTATGATGTATCGAAATTTTGATTAGTAGTACAAATTCCACCTAAAATATGTTCACAGATTTTTTTTCTATTTCCTCGTGCTTGCGACGCCATTAGGTATGCACATTTTGTTTTTGGAACGAAAAGAAAAAATCATGCATTTAAGGGTTAAGTAAATATTCTTACCCGGTAGTTCTCTAGGACAGCTCATGATCTCATGGTCGAGTGAGGCGGATGCCGGCTCGCGGTCGACGCGGCGGCGCCGCACGCTTTGCTGCAATCGGACGACTGATCACATGCATATTGATAGCGTTGTAGTATGCCGGTGTAATATTAACACGTTCGACGCCGGTGACACACATATGTGACCGAAAAAACTGTACTCCAATGCCAGTGACACACATACGTGTTCAAAGTATCCCGTTTATTTGTACTGTTTTAAATAATATATATATTTTTATATCATTGAGTAAACCTATTGTTATTAATGTATTCTAATCATTATTTAAATTGCAATGTGACATGTCAATATGTAAATTAGCTTTGTTAGACAATGTGTATAAGTCTGTAAAGATAGGGTTCGGTGAAACCATCACACTGACAATGTATCTGTTTTATGTACCTACCTGAATTCCATACACAATAAAGATTTATGATTTATGAAAAAAAAGTAATCTCATTCCTATGCCACTAGCATTAATCAATTTCTCACTCCTATGCCAGTCGCATCGAAATACGAACATTTTTGACACAAGTGTGTGTCGCCGGCATAGGAGTACAATCTTTTCGGTCACACATGCGTGTCACTGGCATAGGAGTTCTATCAGATAATTTCGATCGGTATAGTATAAGCACTTAGTGAAACAGTGCCGGAGGCGAACGTGTTAAACTGTTTAACTTTGCCCCGCTACCCGAACACAAGCGAAGGTAAGCGTAAAGTGTAGTCCATATCGTCGGTTGACAAGCAAAACCTACTAACAAATAGTACCAGAGTTACGGTTACGTTTGTCAGCCTCTGTAGCCTAGTTGGTACTGTTGGTAGTGACCCTGCCTACGAAGCTGGAGGTTCCGGGTTCGAATCCCGGCGAGGGAATTACTTGTGTATTTATTTATCACAAATATTTGTTCCTTGGTCATGGCTGTCTATGTATTTAAGTATCTATATGTATCTATCTATTATATATATCGTCGCCTGGTACCCACATCACAAGCCTTAATTGAGCTTACCGTGGGACTAGGTCGATTTGTGTAAAGATGTCCAAAAAATATTTATTTATTTATTTAATAGTTACTTGAAATAAAGCTCGAATCTCAGTTCTGATTTAATACTGACATAAGTGTCATGCAGGACGATTTATGGGCTAAGACATCAATGGTGTGGGTACCTCATAACTCAATCGAAGTGACTGGTCAGATATAGCACAGGACCGGGCTGATTGGAAGGAGGCCTTTGCCCAGCAGCGGGACAGAATGGGCTTATAATAATAATAAATAAGAGGTTGCTATGATTAGTGACAGTTTTTATAGTGAGTTTTTCTTGTCAGTCGACGATATAATCTTGCAAATGAGATGGACTATCACTCTTTACTTAATAAAGTGAAATATGCCCGCCTTACACGGAGCGGAGTAACGGAGTCATTAATGGCTTCATGTCCATCGCTGGTGAAGTATTGGTGGGCATTTCCACTTTTAGGGACAACCAATTAGCGCGACATTAAAAAATAATTGAAATCAGGTTTGTAACGACAATCAAGTAAGATATCTTTAGGAATTTAAGCTTGATCGGCGTTTTTATATTATAATATCGCTTATATTTTATAAAATTAACACCCACACAGAGTTTTGGCTGAAATTTTATGCTTAATTTTCGTTACAAAAACCTGGCTAAAATTAAGGTTTTTTTTAATTTAACGCTAATAGGGCGTACCTATCTAAAAGTGAAAAAGCTCTGGTATGCAATTTACGACTACGATCTTTAGAAATTTAAACTTGATTGACGTTTTCATATAATAATATATATTTTTTATAAGATAAACACCCAAACAGAGTTTTTATTAAAATTGGGTATCTCTAGTGATAAAGCGGTGAGAGTTAAACGGAGCCATGAGTCCGCTCCGCTCACGGCGGTAGGCATAAATGCCTCGTGATTTGGTAAACATTACCAAACGACGAGGCACTTATGTGATAGGGTGCTGTAGGCTTATGATGGCCTGCAGGCTTAGCACATGATTGGTGTGACAGTATGTTGCCGCGAGATAGTCCTTCACTAGCT
>JALPQI010025918.1:0-12942 GCA_025490895.1 Thaumatotibia leucotreta | reverse complement strand
GATTTCTAGCCAAACCGTGAACATTATTTGATTCAAAATGCTGATTTTAAAAGTAATTAACTTTCTAAGAAAAGTTAATTGAGAAGCAATGTACTTCAAAATGGATTGTTAATTTGCACTTCACAATGACAGATCGCAGCCACTCACAACGTTTGACAACGAAGCAGTACACGCGTTACATTGATCGTTCGGAGGAAATAAAATTAATTGTACGGTAAATTTAATTATTTGTCAAATGTTAATACTTGAAAACAATTGCTAGTAATGCGTATTATTACCAATTTTCGTAAAAGCCCGGGTCATGGACACACACTGTATACCGTATAAACAAAACCCTGTCAATAACAATAAAAATCGACCTCGAACTGAATTACAGAGTGAAAAATATCTCCTGGAACTAAAATGTTTATTGAGACATAAACATTTGAGTCATCAGGGAATTTCACACTCAACCCATTAAATTACGGTATAATATTAAGTGGAATCAGAAGTCGTACCAAGGTACAGTCGAAGTCAAAGATATCGTTACAGTTTAGGTGCCAAATATATATTTACACAACCTTAATGTCAAGGCAATAAAGTTGTGTAAATACAGGGTGGTCCAAACCTTGACGTCAAAAATTTTTTTTTAGATTCCTCACGTCATGAGTTATCAGAATATACCCCATGTATGCTAGCCGATTTTTTATAGTTTTCGAGTTACGAATTTTTGAAAAAAAAATTTTGAGAAATTCTGGAATGAAGAAATTCATTGATAAAAAAAAACTATTGTGTTTTTTTAATATTTTCTTTTTGTAAGAGTATTACTACAAATAAAGCATTTACTGACAAAAAAAATTGCGTCCTCACTTTGATACAAGTAGGATAATAACATACCAAATTCAAAATTTTACGCTAAAAACGCATCAAAATAGCATCAATGTACGTAAATAAAACATATCCCAAGAAATTTTCGTATTCTAAAGACCGCCCTAGACCTTGAGCCTTCGTAAAAGCAAAAAAAAAGTGATACTTAATGATGAGGATTTTTCAGAGTAGTCGGTCACATAAACTTAAAAAAACTTCTAAATTTTTAATTTAAAAATAAAATAAAATTTCGTCTGTTTTGTTGTTCTTATCAATAAACAAAGACAGAAAATACCACGAAAACTCAATTTGTGTAGTTATTCAAGCAATTTTTTACTACTTTAAAATTTTAAGTTTTTTTATTTTTATTTGACCGCCTACTCCGAAAAATCCTCATCATTAAGTATCACTTTTTTTTGCTTTTACAAAGGCTCAAGGTCTAGGCCGGTCTTTAGAATACGAAAATTCCTTGGGATATGTTTTATTGTTTTATTTACGTACATTAATGCTATTTTGATGCGTTTTTAGCGTAAAATTTTGAATTTGGTATGTTATTATCCTACTTGTATCAAAGTGAGGACGCTAATTTTTTTGTCAGTAAATGCTTTATTTGTAGTAATACTTTTACAAAAAGAAACTAGTTAAAAAACCCAATAGTATTTTTTTTATTAATAAATTTCTTCATTCCAGAATTTCTCAAAAAAAAAAATTCTAAAATTCATAACTCGAAAACTACAAAAAATCGGCTAACATACATGGGGTATATTCTGATAGCTCATGACGTGAGGAGTCTAAAAAAAATTTTTTGACATCAAGGTTTGGACCACCCTGTATATTTTTGGTACCTAAACCGTAACGATATCTTTGACTTCGACTGTACGAGACGTAGGAGATCGAAAAATGTATGTAAATTTTGTTACAACATTTATCTCTTAAAAGGATTCTCACGATTTTGATTAGAAATCAGAAAAAAATACTTATGTTACAAAAACAGTGGGGAAACGACGTTGAAAAAAATAAAGGCGGTAAATACTCATAATTGCCACGCTGGGCAAGCGGGTTGAGAAATACCCGGATGTTGCCTCAAAATTTACATACATTTTTCGAACTATCAATTCCTTTACCGTCTTAAGGTTCTCTCACACTTGCCATTACAATTATTATGTATGAAAACGAACAAAATTTTTTTTACGAAATTAACAAAAGGCAGCAACTTCTATTAATGTCCCAAGTAACCTGTAAAGTCCAATTACTATGTATTAAAACAAAAAAAAAATACGAAATTAACAAAAGCCGATGTACCAGGCAACTTCTATTAATTTTAATGTCCCAAGCAACCTATCCAATTTAACGGAAATCAATAAAAACACGGTGTATAAGGCTCATTTGTAAACTGTCAAATGTCATATTCTTATCGCCAACTATAGTCGACTGTTATGATTATGACACTCACGAGAAGAGTTGGGGTGGTGACGAATGTATGTGCAATGTATTACTAACATTATTTAGATTGCTCTTCGAAATCATGAAGCAATTATATTTCCGTCAATGATTCCATTTTTCAGATATTTATACGCGTTAAGGGTGTCTGTATACAACCTCTCATATGAAGCGTTAGCAGCAAACGCGAGCAGTACATTCGCGACCGGCAGAACGGACGGACGTCCTGCCGCGAACAAATATTACGAACTTGTCGAAGTTTTACAAACTTTTATTAAAACACGTAAATAAATTAGTGTTTTGTGATTATAAAGTATGTAGTTTATACTCGTGGCTTAAAGCGTTGTAAGATTTATTAGGTCTCAAAGGCTGTGTTTTAGTGTTACAATGATGAGCGCGTAAGTATTTTAAACTTGAATAAACTTTTAAATATTTCCAGGTTTCAGAAACTGTCGTTACGATTTCTTTTTTTAATATTTTATCCATTTAATTGACAGAAAGAGCAACCGAAACAAAAAAAGTGAACTTTTTTAACATAAACAAAGTTTGTGAATAATGAAACTTAAAGCATTTTAAAATATTATCCCTGCATAAAATATTACGAACAATTATCGTTTTAAGTTACGTGACCAACCCTGTTCCACAAATATTTTTTTCTCAAACTTGCTACGGAATGTTGATGTTACTTACTTTAAATTAAGCCCGGAAATACTATGTATCCGGTGTCATATGCTAAGATGATATGTAAAGAGATTTCATGTATTTATTTCACACCTAGGACTGCAAACAAACTGTCTTTTGTTTTGAAACGTCAAATTGTGACTCTAGGTCTTGATATTCAGCCACAGAAAAAAAAATAACCTAAGAACTAATGTCTATACCAACAGGTAAAGGGATACCTCAAACAGATTAAAAAAAAAGTTAGGCGCGAATGTTTTTTTTAATGTTGTACGATACTGTACTATTGGTTTATTTACAAATCAAATAGTATGGTTCGGCGAAATCAGTTCGTTTTATTTCATGGCAAGTTTGAGAAAAGCACTAGGTATACAAATCTCGGCGAGAAACAGGGTTACAGGCCGCGTATTCCTATCTGGCCTCAGTTCCTTCGGCCAGATATATCTACTTGGCCTGTAACCCTTCGTTTCCCGTCCTCTATAGTAATGTTAGTACATTACTATAGACACAATGTTGAAAATAAAGTAATTAAACAAAATACATAACTCTTTAAGTAACCATTCCAAAGTCTTGCAAAATCGCTTAATTTCGTCCCAAAAATTTCAACCTGTTTTGTAGAACAACTCAATTTGTTCTATTAAATATTTATTTGAGCTGTATTTTAAAGAAGTACTTAACACTACCTGGACCGATGACCTGGTGAAGGTCGCAGGAGTCCGCTGGATGCGGGTGGCGCAGGACCGGTCATTGTGGCAATCTTTGGGAGGCCTTTGTTCAGCAGTGGACGTCTTTCGGCTGATATGATGATGATGATGAGGATGATGATGACTTAACACTACTATTTATATCAATATAAATATTAGATGTCATAATATATATACTAAAGAAATAATACCGAATTTTACCAATTCCCCGGGGATTCGAACCCACGTCCTCAGCCTTTGCGACTGATACTGATACCTAATGCACTACACTGCTGCACTGATGCTGGAGCGCATTTTATCGGTAACAAAGGTAAAAATTCAAAAAATCTATGGAAATTTTGTGTATTTTTCCTTTTTGGGATCGAAATTAAGAGCTCCTGAGTAGAATTAACACAAAATAATACAAAATTACAAAAATAGACAAAATTAAAATAAATGCTTTTTAAATGCATTTTTTTGTGATGACAATTGTAATTTATTCCTGAGTTATGGGTGTTTATTTGGATCTATTTATCTACGTATATGTACCTATATGATTTCCTAGCAGACATAATACAATAAGTGTTGCTTAAATAGTTAGAGAGTTAGTTGTTTATCTATTGAAACTATCCCAGAATATTTATTTATTTATGTCAGCCTCCGTAGCCTAGTTGGTAGTGGTGCCTACGAAGCTGGAGGTTCCGGGTTCGAATCTAGGCGAGGGCATTCTTTGTGAATTTATTTATCACAAAATGTTTGTTCCTCGGTCATGGCATGGCTGTCTATGTATTTAAGTATCTGTATGTATTTATCTATTATATATATCGTCGCCTGGTACCCACATCACAAGCCTTAATTGAGCTTACCGTGGGACTAGGTCGATTTGTGTAAGATGTCCCAAGATATTTATTTATAAATTGAGAGTGTTGGGCTGTTGTTGGCCTCTCGACATGCATTTATATATACATGTGTTAAATATAATGGATTCTTGGTTCTATTAGGTAACAGACCATGAATAAATAAATGTATTTAAAATTTAAATAATCGAAGCGAAAAATGCTAATCCTGTCAGAATGAGCTTAATTTCAATATTTTAATATATTCTGCCTGACTATGACAATAACTTATAAACGTATATTTTTCGTGTACCTATTGTGGATAAGAATTAAATTAATACTATGTCTATTTTTTTTTATTTCACAAAATAAATGGGGAATTGAAGTGGCTTGAGTCAGTGGACTTCTTATTTTATTAGGTACTCGCCATCAGATAAATTGGAGCAGCCAGGATGCTCAAAAGAATCTGAACTTGAACTGTGACGTCATGACAACAGAGGCTTGTTCATATATTTGTGAGCACTTTGACTGCTTCGATATAATATATCGAAGCAGTGCCTGCATCAGATATTATCTGACGCAGGCACAGGTCCAGTGGGGGGGGCAAAGGGGGGACATGCATCGCCACCCCCCTCCTCACACTGGACTTTTGTATGCTTAGGTGCAGTTTTATCTATAAAATACTATCATGTCATAGGGCGGTGCCCCCCCCTCATCGAAGTCCGGGATCCGCGTCTGATCTGATGGTGACTATACTATGTTATTATTAGAAACGTATGAGAATGGGTAAAAGCGTCCCCCATATTTCATTATTGCGTATCCGGAAGGCTTTAATACCAGTCCAGCTTTTCCCGTGTGTATCGTAAGGGGGTCAAAATTAATTTTGTTGGTTTGTTTCACATTCACACCACTCTGTCACGAGCCTACGAGCAGTAGGGTTAGATAGGCTGCTATTGTGATTTGTATATTGTGAGTTGTAACCTACAAAAGTTTTTGTTATGAAGCGGAGTGCGGTAAAATATTTTTTTATCTGACATGTTTACTAAAGGATAATAAACAAAATCTCTGTGACGAACATTACTATATGTAAATGTAGATAAGTATGTTTAATCTAATCAATAGATACGACGCATCATGGTTGAACGATGACTTCCAGATTCCGCGGATATCAAGTCTGATAAAATAATCACAAAATTTAAAATTTAAAAATAACCAACTTCAATCGATTTCACCAAGATCCTATCATCTGTGGTTTTCATTAGGTACTCGTTTCTTATCATCAAATTCTACTTTCTGAATGCAAACTCTTATAAATAAATGAAAATTACCAATAGCGCTAAGGCGGGTACTGTAAGCATGTAGGTACCTATCCTCGTCCTGCCCAATGTGATTTATAAAGGACATATTCGATGGTTTAGAACAAAAGAAAAGCAATTATATTTTCGAACTCATTAGGTTTCAATTTCAAAAGCTCTAATTTAGTATACGGGCAGGACGAGGCTATACTATAGGATCTCTCGATTTCTCCAAGATCCTCACCTTGGTGCCAATGGGACCATCTCGAGGTTGTACACATTCGATCCCAAAAGAAACATTCAAAATCGGTTCACGATTCTCGAAGAGATCGGGTAACATTATATACAATAAAAAAAATCAATCTAATTGAGGACCTCCTCCTTTTTTGAAGTCGGTTAATCAGTTGCCTTATGAATACCAACCATGCCATTATCGACAAAGAAAAAACGAAAGTTGTATGCAACCATATACTATATGGGTCGATTGGAAAAAAAAATCATAGTTTAAGGCCTTAATTAAAAAAAAAACACGATCTCGTCAATTGTGTTACGAAAGTAAGTACCTAATACCAATTATACAACGTGTTACACGAACCACTGAAAACCTTGAACGGGGTGATTTGATAGGTTATACTGAACAACTTTTACGACGATGGAGCAAACCCGTAAATCTCAAAACAAATTTTGGCTGTTTCATACAAAATGTCGTAATCGATCGATCAAAATCTATGAAAAAGAAAATTTCGTGATTGTCCCCATAGTAAAAGTTGTTCAGTATAGCCTACTAAATCACCCCGTTCAAGGTTTTCAGTGACTCGTGTAACACAACCTTTGGCGCTAGAAAAATATGTCAAGGTAAGGTGGGGTAAGATGAAAAGGGTTTTTTAAAAGGGGTAAGACAAAAAATCGTCCTTCTGGCACAGTATTAACGACGACCTTCTGTCTTACCCCCTCAAAAAAACCTTTTCATCTTACCCCACCTTACCTCATATTAAAAAAACGTAGGCGCGTATCGTTGATCACTTAAAAAAAAGTTGAATTTAACGACATTTTTCACTGCCAAAAGTCGGTACACAAAATTTAATTTCGTAACACAAAAATAATGACAGCAAAAAATAAGTGCATTACTACTGCAATGCACTGCAAAGTCGGTACACAAAATTTATTTTCGTAACACAAAAATAATGACAGCAAAAAATAAGTGCATTACTACTGCAATGCACTGCAACTTTTTTAAGGCTTTTCTAGAACATGTCGAAATGACAATTAGTAAGAGATTTCTTAGTCTGACTTATAACGATACTTTGACATAGTTCCCGATTCCCGTGTAACCTAGGGCTTTAATGGTTTGACTATACCTACGTAATACAATATTGTGTTCGTCACTGATAAGAGTATACAAGGCTAAGCCAAGGCATGCATGATGCGAGTAATAAAACATTTAGCAAGTCTCGGCTCTCAAACTTGTTAAGTGTTTTATTACTAGCGTATCTTGCTTTACAAACGAATCTGTGTGAGGTCTGATATTATCTACCTTTTTCTACTCGTCAGCTGTCTGAATTAATCAGTAATCAGTAATGTTTATTGTTTTCATAGGTAATACATTCTATGTGTCCAGCTATGAAACCCTGAATATATGAAGATTACATGTACAAATTTATAATCATATATATTTACATCGGGTTCGCTACTCAACCATAATAAACTCAGTACTGCGAAGTAATGGATGATAGTGGTATATTGTAATGAAGTATCTAATATCGTGTAATTTAAAATGTACAGTGCTTTAGTTTATACTGTCATACTGTATATTTTTTGTTTGAATAAATAATAATTATTATTATTATACAACGTTATAGGCAACTTTAATGAATTTCACCAATCACGTGCCAGCAAAAAAGATATCAACGGGCGGCCATCTCAGCGTATTTATTTCATTATTTAGATTGGTGTACTCGACCTACTTTATTTTAATTGAAGTCAAGTTTTTCATGAGTAAGTATTTTATGATAACACGTTTGTATAAATTACTATTTTTAATCCAGCTTTTTCTATAAGTACACTGCATATAATTTATAACATAACGGAAGTCAAAAACAACAAAAAAAATTAAAGATATTTATTTATTTATTCTATTTGTCAAAGAAAAATTACATCACAACATTGTAAAATAGACCATAAAATATAAAATACAAACAAAAAAAATGTCCCTAGTCCTGTTGGGGAGGTAGAGTGCCCAGTAAGTAGCCGTAACCTAATCAGTAATCTTTTACCTACGGTAGCCTGCTAAGATTAATTTGCCGGTGACTGCAGTATAGTACGGTCACTGGAGGCTGGCCGCATTACCTCGCTGCTATGCTATTCTCTTATTCACACATTCGACGCTGCGTTCATCGACGAGCTCGACGACGAGTCAGCCTTCACTTCGACGTAGAGCGCAGCGCTGCGAAAAACGGTATTCACTAACGTAGAACAGCTCGTCGTCGAACTGTAGGCGGTAACTCTCGACGCAGTGTAGTTCCAGCTCACGCCGCATTCGTCGCCGAGCGCTAGTGTCGTTTAAAGTGCATTAGTGAATATCATTTTTAGGCTCGACGCTGCCGCAGCGCTGACACAGCGCTGACAGCTAGGCGGTTTCCTTAGTGAATAACATTGCAGCAATGTTATTGCTGCAATGTTATTCACTAGTGAATAACATTGCAGCAATAACATTGCAGCAATGTTATTGCTGCAATGTTATTCACTAGTGCTAAGCTAAGTCTTTGCACAAAATACTGGCCAGCCCTCGGGTCATCCGTCGCCTGTATAAGGCATTTGGGAATTAGAGGGCTAAAATAATACTTGATCTCATGATTTATATAGCCGTACCATGACTTTGCAAGTATCGGTAACGTAAAAAAATTCCCAATACGTAAACGAGGCCATCACGCTCGCTCCAATATGTCAGAGCGAGTGCGATAGCATGCATTACGTATCGAGTAAAATTTAACGAATCGTACTTTTCTCAAACTTGCAATAAAATATTGGCATTACGTACGTCAATTTAAACCCGAAAGTATCATCTCGCTGGTTCGTTGACTGAACTTGATATGACTGTAAAGGCATCTCATAACAGTCTTAGGACTGCTAAGTACCGAAAGGAACCTGCTTTAAAAAGTTCTATCTTGGCATTTCACCATAAAAAAAAAAACTAATGTCAATGTCACCGGGTAAAAGATTATCTCAAATAGTTTTAAAAAAAATTTGACGTGTAAGTTGTTTTTTTTATTATTTTGTAGATTCGTTACGTTCTTTGAATTATTTGTTTGTGTGCTGTAAACACTATCGATTTTTTATTTCATTGTAAGTGTGAGAAAATCACTGTACAAATCTCGGCGAGAAACTGGGTTACAGGCCGCGTATCCCTATCTGACCTCAGTTCCTTCGGCCAGATATATCTACTTGGCCTGTAACCCTTCATTTCCCGTTCTCTATAGTAATGTACTATTATAACTCATGGTAGGTACGGCTACTGAAGACATAAAAAGTTCGTTACCACTTCAATAATCAAATATGACGTACGAGTATCCATAGATTCTCAAATTGATACATCTGGAGTAGGTATCATTGCAATCTTTCTCCTTTATGATTATTGATGAAGATATTTTTCACTGCATTGAGTGCGCAAATGTTAATTGAAAAACGTCATTGTATTTTCGGATGCCTCTTGACCGAATTAAACAGATTTATTTAAATGGATCAGCGCCGTATTGATTTGAATCGAAGCCGTTACTTTTGAATTATAGCTTATAACATAATGGGCGGGAAATAAACACTATAATTTATTCATAAATCGTTAAATATGTTGGGATGCTTCAGGCTATCTTATGAAACTGTATGATATTATTATCCCTGTTTTTGTAATATATTATCATTTGACAAATTATTCCGTCAATATATACCTGTATGTGTGGCATCTGGAATCGATGACGAAATAGGTACTTTTCTTCTCTTCTCAGTCGGTACACTCTTGTCAGAGTGGTCGTGGTCATCATTGTGGATCACGATGAGCGTTGATAATTCGTCGCCATTCGCCGCGGACTGCAGCTTTCCGGGTACACTCGTTAACTGAGAACTTAGTTGCGGCCTTGATCTGGTTCGACCATCTCATCGGTGATTTTTTCCCTCGCGACCTGGTGCCGTCCACTTGTCCCTGCACTACGAGGCGCTCTATGTCTAGTCATTACCACGACGAGATACATGGCCGAAGAAGGTCAGAATCCGTGACTCTACGGTGGCTGATAGTTGTTGTCTAATGCCGAGTTCTTTTAATATGGAGTCATTTGTATGGAACTCTGTCCACGATACTCCGAAATTGGATTAAAATACTTTTAATAGACTCTAAAAACAGGAGGTGAGAACCATTCGCCAATTTTTTTTGTATGTATTTTACTAGAAATCTCCGAATTTCGTGAACCGATTTTAAAAAAAATTACTCGTTCGGGTATAATTTCGAGAAGATCCAGCTGGCACCAAGTCGGGGTCTGGCGATGGAATTGAATTGGATGGAATGATGGAAGATTTTCTGATTACATTATTTGACAAAACAGTCCAATATCATCAATACCTATACCTGAGCATTTCTTCGAGTGTTTCAACCGCCGTGGCAACATTATTACTTGATTCCCGTGGGTATCTCATACATATTTTGGATATATTGGTAGTTGTCAACTACATCTACCAAGATATCCAAAAATGCAGGCATCTCTCACGGGATTCGTGTGATAAGGCTGCCACCGAAGTCACAGTGTATGTAGGTATATAAGTAAAACATCAATGTAGAATTATTTTACACATCATTGGGTACTACTTGTATTCATTATTTTTATATTTTCGTAACAACCTGTATTGTGGATGAAGCATAAATATGAAATATAGACAATAAAAAAATCTGTTTCTATACCTGCAAAATAAACAAGATGGTAATATTCCTAAAATATAAAACAGGTGTTTAGTAAAAAATGGATTATCAATATATATGTCAGACCGAGAAGGCCAAAGAATTCTTATCGGCTTGCTAAAGTTATGAGACTTACCACCTTATCAATAATAATAGGGCAAGTCTGTAAGTGTTGGTGCATGCTGCCTATTCCGCCATTTGCCACACGAAAGTCCAAAGCTAACATAAATCCACAATTGAACTTACGTTCAGGTTAAATAAATAAAAAAAACAACAATACTGGATATGGAACAATATTATCTTAAGGTGCATTCAGACCAAAAGAGCATTCGCTATTCTATCCCCCACTCTACGAAATCAACGAATCACGTTTTGTGTAACGATCGAATTTCGTAGAGTGGGGGATAGAATAGCGAATGCTCGTTTGGTCTGAATGCACCTTTACACAAGTGACCAATAGCCGACAAAATAATTATGTATTTTACCAGTAGCGTAATAAAAACGCGTCTTTAATGTGATTTTTGTCTGAGACCTCTATTAAACATATTTAATGTATTCAATAGCTATTTAATTTACTGTTATTCATTCATCTTGAATCGTCATCACAACTTACAATACCAAAACGATCGGATGATGTGATCGTTCTAATGGCTTATTTGTGTCTCTCTGTCACCCGCGGAATGAAAATAAACCTTTTAAACGACTTCAAAAAAAAGAGGTACAGTTCAATTGTGTTTTTAATGTGATTACCTCAGAACGACGTCATTTATTAACGATTTCAAAGACTACAATAAGGTGACTCAGGACCAATTTAGAGTAAAAAACCAGTGTAACATTCGTTATTGTATAAATCCGTTTGCGGAAACATTTCGAACAAAAAACCTACCAAGTACGTGTCGGATTGCGCTTGAAATCAGTATTTAAAAAATAAAATGTCTCAAAATTTTATGATCAAGAAGGTAATTTTTATGATCATGATCAAAATAGAAAGTCTGAAAAGTCGAAATCTGTGGGAATCAGGTTTTTTGGGATTACTTTCGGTAATTCCTTTGAGGCAGCAATCAGATAAAATGTACATCAGGTAAGACTATACCATGATTATTTGCAAAAACAAGTCCCGCCAAATTTCTTATCGCTTCTTCTCGCGGTCAGTGGTGTAGGGTTAGAACCGGAAGTAGTTTTAATTTTATGCGTAAATTACACCATTCAAAAGAGTTTGTTGCTATCCCAATTTGAATTAAGAATCATTTGACTATGCCTCAGTTTCGTAATTTAATTTGAAAGAATTTTGAGACTTTTTTGTTTTTTTTTTGGTTGGTCTAAACTATTGGGCCTTAAAAAATTAGTTAAAATTAGTTAATATACGCGAGTTTATCCGTTTTCATAGTTTTATTTCATACCTATTTTAATTTAACAAAAATATTGTCTCCCCATAACAAATTAGAATTTGCCTATGATATTCGTTAGTTTCTATGTATGTTGATAAAAAACATCAAAAGTGACAAAACATAATGTGTTTCGCCAAGTCTGTTGTCAATCAGATCACCGTACGTATATGTATATGATCTCATGATTACTGTTTACAAAGGTGCACCGGAAGGTCAGTTGCATCCACGGTCACATCAATGCACCCACGCTGCTTTACATACTTAGCTTGAAATCGATTTACCTGCATTTGAGCTCGCTTAGGAAAGATGACATGAATCTATTTTTGGTCTATAGTCACATCATCAGACACCATCAGCCTATGTCAGACCACTGCTGGACGTAGGCCTCTTCTATTAACGACGCATCTAGACGCATTAGGAGGTAAATGCTCATAATCGCTACGATGGGCAAGCGGATTGACGACGCTGCTGCCCATCATCAATATTCTATCAAAGGATGCTCATTGACACTTCAATCCCTTAGTCGACTCTTACGATATCCACGGGAAGAGTTGGGGTAGTGACAGATGTATTCTTTCTCGGCCAAGTATAATATAAATACCTGACGTTAAATATTCCCAAACCATCCAGGGGGCGAGGAGACCACCTGCCTCATGATCCCCTGTTCAAAGGGATTTACAAGCTCACAACTTGCCGGATGCGACAACCCAAGACAGTGTCGCCAAGCCATGTGGAGGCTCGACCCCAAATAGAAATGGGATAAGGGAAAGAAGACGATGAAAGTCTTTGATCAATGTGTGTTGCGTAGCAATAACGTCGTACCAAGTGTACGGGCGT
>JALPQI010025916.1:0-13425 GCA_025490895.1 Thaumatotibia leucotreta | reverse complement strand
ATCTACGCAGTAGTAGAAAACGAATGGAGAGTTCCAAGCTTGCGTCCATGCATAGATGCATACCCCATAGAAATAACTTCCTTCGTAAGAATGTAAGCCCTTCACATAACAAGACAAGAGTGAATCGTTCTATGTCTAACACGGGAATGAATTGATGAACACTGCAGTTGTGACCTTTTATACTGTCAGGTCACCAGCCACCTGTTCATAGGTTGGTATCATCTACCTGCAAACCTGCATGGACCAAGCAAAGACCACTCCAAGCAAAACATTGCTTATCGTTTTCTAGATTTAGTAACTCATATCTCCGACAAATACTTATATTTAATATTTACAAGCAATCATACGACGCGATATCTTGTTGAGTGTTCCTCTATTCTTTGAAAACAATATTTATAGCTTCCAGCTACAATCATTACAGTTTTTAAACAAAGAATCTTTCAATAAATCACGAGAAATAGTAATCGGAGCAGCGTAGTTTTTATTGGCCATAAAGAGGTTTCTGTAACGGCCAGCCCGGCCGCGGCGGTAAAACCGCCTGTAGGTGTCGCTCTATTATCTATGCCGCTACCATGAGTATGCCACGAAGGAGAGCTAAAAAGTCTATGTAATTTTCGGCAATGTTGTGCTGGTAAATATCGGGTGCTCAATAATTTCAATTCACATGGTAAATGTCCCGTTTTGAGTTATACTAATAATGAAAATGACCATGTTAGTTTATTAATATAATCATTCTATTAATAAATTGTTTTGAATACAAAAACGTGACTAACTGAAATCACTTTTGAACTTTCTAGGTTATCTGAGACGTGAAGTGAAAGTACGAAATGATTGTGAGTATAATGAACCCAAAAATCAATATTATGAAGATATCAATGCAACGTATTTTTTTTATTGGTGCTTTTGATGCGAGCGAGACAGATAAATTAATTTAAAAATACTTTTACTGCCGCGGGAAACTCATGATAATGATACCGTGGACCAAAACACGGTAACTGCCAGTAATGGCCGTTGAGATATGAGATAAATATTTTAATGTCTAATCTGTGCTCATATACAACGATTACAGAGATGTTAACAGGAATATACGTAATATAATATTATAAACGCTATACGAGCAAAATATTGCTTTCCTAAATGTAATAATTATAGCGACATACGTACCTTAATAAAGGCTTATCCACTTTGTAAATAACTTACAATGTGGTTACCAATTTATTGTTTTTTTATGTAAATATTTTTTTACAAAGTAACTTTACATAAATACCCCAGTGATAAAACTTTACATAAAAGTTATAAGTATCATTCTATTTTTAAACGAAAGACAACAACTATTTTATGTTATCCACAACTTACCCAACGCCATTAAAACCTAAAATAACCACAAACAATCACACAAAGAAAACATTAAAAAGAAAACAGTGCATCCAACATAAATAACCCACTGGCTCGCGAAAAGATAACCTTGGTCTTAAAAATATGTGAGTACGTGTCCGTGGTCCGGCTTTTTTAAAGTTTTTTTTTCTGGTGTTCTTTTTTTGCTCTCATGGCGGTTAAGGCGCGTGACTGGCCAGACGGAGAACTGGAGATTTTGTTTTTTTTTTGTTGATTGTGTATTGAGTCTGAGTTTTACTATAGTGGATGGTGGCTTAATAGTAATTGCGGGAATAACTGGTAGTTAGGCGAGTAGAACCAGAATGAGGGCTACGTAGGCGTGAGGTCCAAACAACTGTCAGATTCATAGGTGGAATTTATTGATTTTGTAATGGATTGCGACTAGAAAGCGGTCACCGAACCAAGATTGATATCTTCAGTCACTGATACTAAAGAAAATTACTAAAACTTTCCGTGGAAATTTACTTGGAATTGATTTATTTATTATTTCAGAAAAAAATATTCTTAATATAATGGTCTTAAGAATAAGTAAACCAAAAAATATATTCAAAATTAAATTTGCGTATTTATTTTGACAGTTCTTTGGACCTTATGCCACAGAGCTGCCTCTATCTCTCCGCTCCATGGCGGCAGAAAAAGTAACTATCAAAATCCCTCATTAAGAACTGGCTTTTGACAGGATTATGGAGACGGATGGATCCAACACGTAGATACCCTTTGGAGAAAATTGCTGTGTTGTACACCTGCTGCAACCCAGTCACGACCACAGGTTGCAGCAGGCGTATAGGACTTTTGGAAATTAAAGGGAAAAGACTAATGGGCTATGGTGATGAAGGATGGGTCAGAAATGGAGGTATAGAAAAGCGGTCCGGACCCCTACCATAAAAATGATTTCTCTTTGCTATCGAGGCAAATGTGTTATTATTATACTTTGTTGCATTTGAGGTTTCTACATAATACACGCACATACACATACTGTGATCGGCCGCTATGAAGTCGATTTTGACACCTGTCATTTCAATACATTATTATGTGTCAAAAAGTGACATTGTTGGCAGATAATGTATTGAACTGTCAGCCGTCAGGATTGACTTCATACTCATCATTGCGGAGCGGAGGTATGTCCTGTCAGTATAAAACCGTACGAAATCAAAACTGTCTATGGGCAGGTGGGTTACGTGTTCTTTTGCCGCCTTCTACTGACAACTTTGCCAGACTATACAAGGTGATTTTTATTCACCGGCCAAAAGGTCATTGGGCGTTTTTGACCCGCTTTATGATTTTTCGCGTACAGAGACCAAACTAGCTTTAAAATAAAGAATTAAATCTCACTTTTCTAAATATGTAATTATTCCGTATATATCAACCGGGAAAAAAAAGTTATTCAACTTTTTGTATCCGAAATAGTGTTTTTAATGTTTGTACTTTCAGCAATGTACAATGCGTAAACGGTTGAGACCTACTGGTCGTAGTGGGTAGCAGATGTTGGTCTTTCAATCTGAAAGATTCTGGGTTCAAAACCCAGCTCGAACCATCTCTTTCGGAACTTATGTACGAAATGTCATTTGATATTCAGAACTAGCTTTTCGTTGAAGGAAAACATCGTGAGAAAACCGGTCTGTAATCTCAATAAGGCTTAGTTTCTCCCTCTGGGTTGGAAGGCCAAATGGCAGTCGCTTCCACAAAAAATAGTGCTATGTTAAATCTTAAGATTAGGTTGCCAAGCGGACCCCAGGCTCGTTAGAACTGTGGCTGGTGCCGAAATAACGCTAATAGGGTTATGACTGTCAGCATTGTGCAAAAGTGTGGTTCATGTACACACTATAATAGCTAGGTAAGTAATAGTATTAGGTTTATACAATCGTTTTTATTTTTTTCCTCAATTCTCCCATGCCTTGCAAGAATGCGACTCATACCACTCAGTAGCACTTACATTTACCTACATCCCTAGCCCTATTTCGTTTGTGTACGCAGTGGGTCATATGCCCGAACAAAATGCCCAATGACCTTTAGAGGGTTAAATCTGAGGTCATATTAATGAACTTTTCCATGGGAACGATATCCTATTTCAGAAAAAACTATCTCAGGGTTTGTATGGTACCTACGTAATTTTGTTTTTTTGAATCTGGTGTCGGTCCCATGGTAAAAATTCATCAATGCAAGTTTCAGTCGCAAGTGTTGAGACGCAACTATTGGGTTAGAGCAGTAACATAGGTACATTTCAGTTCAAAATACAGCCTGTGTATTTTATACGGGCGAATAATTAATCCAGCTATAATATCTGATCCTACGAATCGTATAAGATAATCATTTCGTTAAATTTTGTTGTTAATAGGTATAATTTGATTTTTCTAAAGGTGCGTTCAAACCAAAAGAGCATTCGCTGTTCTATCTCCCGTTCTACGAAATCAACCAATCACGTTTTGTGTAACGATCGAATTTCGTAGAGTGGGGGGTTAGAACAGCGAATGCTCTTTTGGTTTGAACGCACCTTAAAGTGCAACCCAGCAGCAATGAATGCCGTCCAACTTACATGACACTCGTATGACGTTTAGATACTTATGTCTACGTTAATAATGTGGCTACCAGTGGTTGCAATACATTGCGTGCTCAATTATTTTGTATGAAAAAAATAATACTCTAAATTTCGTAAAGAAATTTATGTAAGCAGGTTTCCTAAGTCCGATAGTAATCGTCACTAAAATATTCGCCCGTATCAAATACACACGCTGTATGTATATGTGACTGTGTACACGTACAGTCTACAAAGAATGTCGTCGTTGAGATATTGCCAATTCCGTTATGTGCACAATTTCAGCGACTGAAAAATCAATTCAAATGACGTATGTTTACACTGTTTACAGTCCTCTTTTGTCACATTTTTAATTTACAGAGGTATTGGCAATCTCTACGATGCGACGATGTGGTCTACGACTTTTCGAATTTATTTTCTCCGACCAATCTCTACTCACAATAATTTCGCGAACTAAGACACTGCCTGGTTGAAGGCCGCGTAGGTTTTAGCGGACGTGTCTCGATGTAACGGTGCGGGCATATTATGTGCCCACGCGCAGGCTTACACGATATTCTGATAGAAGAAGTGGCCTAAGTGCATTCAGACCTAACGAGCATTCGCTATTCTATCCCCCGCTCTACGAAATCAACGAATCACGTTTTGTGTGACGATCGAATTTCTTAAAGTCGGGGCCTAGAATAGCGAATGCTCGTTTGGTCTGAATGCACTTTGAGAGGTATTTTTTAAATATCATAGTAAGCAGCTAAGTATAGTAGCCAATGGTCTGCGGGGTGAGCTGTTTTCATACTAAATGACATGTATCACGTGACGTTTAGTATGAAAACAGCTCACCCCCAGCATTGGTAACTACAGACGCAAAGTGAAAAAAAAAATGTTTTTTGCCTAGATGACCTAATGTCATACTATAACATTTATTTCTTCTTCGTTTCATGACTTATAAGTTATAACATTTGTTTCTTCTCTTAAACTCAGGACTACGAGATCGAAATCTTTCCCCTTCCTCGTTGGCACCTTGTATTATTGACATTAATGTTGCCATTGATGTAACATTTAAACATCGGCACTGACAAAACTTATGTAATCTTTCTATGTATTCTGGTTGCCCTGAAAACCAGCGCCATGGCTAAAACTTATGCTAATGACATATGCTGAGTGAGAGTGGCATCCATTTTAATTTTAATTTAAGTTTACCTTTTACACCAAATAAATAAATTCTATTCTATTCTACTTAAAGTTTTGTTAAAGTTTATAAGCAGTCTTGTAAGAATATAATTGAGAATACGGCCGCGTAGATTGATTGGACTTGGTGCTGGGTTCAACGAACTTAGTTCTGCTACTGTTTACGCGAAAATCGCTGTTTTCCCGCGGTTTCCTTATTTGCACAACTATTTCTGTCTGTGATGGACAGATCACTGAGATTAGTTGGCGTCATCGGTCGATCACTGTAATTGTTGGTTGGCTTGGACAAATTGGCACTGTTTAATTGTCTGTGGTAGTGACCCTGCCTACGAAGCTGGAGGTTCCGGGTTCGAATCCCGGCGAGGGCATTATTTGTGTATTTATTTATCACAAATATTTCGTTCTTTAGTTATGGCTGTCTAATGTATTTAAGTATCTAGATATATCTATCTACTCGTATTATATATATCGTCGCCTGGTACCCACATCACAAGCCTTAATTGAGCTTACCGTGGGACTATGTCGATTTGTGTAAGATGTCCCAAGATATTTATTTATTCATATAGGAATTTCACCAACCACTGACTTACTGAATTTAAATGCCCCATAATGTTATAAACACTAATATGTATTTACCATGAGATCAATCTCGAAATCAAAATATCTCCAAATATAGCACGATCGCGCAACATCATAGTTTACGCAACTAAAATGTATGAAACAATAATTTATTTTCGTGATATCGGGGTTTCCCCGCAGTTAAGGCCACACCGGATGCGTGGGCAGCACGTGCGTGCGCATGTGCGTAGCGTGCACGTTGTAGCGTATGTAAGTGCCATATTAGATGGCACACCAGTCGCGTTCTGCATATGCATTAGGTGTGGCTCGGTCTTTGGAGTTCCTTAGTATGACTTATACTTAGTACGACTAGCGAAAGAGCAAGACACCAATTTCATAAAAGGATAAATTTTATATTCATGAAAAAGGTTTTTATAGACAAAAGCAAAATAAGGTTAATATAAAAATGCACATTAAATTCTGTGTAATAAGAACGTCGTAACATAAAATTAATCTATATTTTTTACATTAAAATGTATTGTGCTAGTCAGTTCGCGTTTTCATTTAAATATACATTTAACTGTATAATAATATGTATGTATGTGGTATTTTAGAGACTCGCAAAAGCAAACCTGCAATTTATTTTAGTTTGTTTAAAAAAGTACTCAAACATTCAATACATTGGAAAACTTTTCATAGATAGGTATAACGCTAGAGGCGGATTTAGGATATTTTTCATGTGAACGAATTCACTGAACATTTATTTTGTTTATTTAGTTAGCAGTTGCATGTTATATAAATATGTTGTTATGATTTGCTGAGTCGACACAGTTCGGATTCGGACCAATCTCACTACATGGAGAGTTATGGAATTATCTTCTCAATTTTCAAAGACAATGCACATTAGTTTTAGACTTTGTGGTTAAATACAATTGGAAAATAGTTCATGAATATTGTATAAGTATGTACTAAGGTGGAACTACTAGTACGCAACATGTTAACAGGGAATAATTATTTGAATCACGTTATTTTTCTCGTATGTAAAATCTACATAAAGTATTGTCATGTGTTTTGGGAGAGGAGTTTGTTAGTTTTGTTAAATAGTATTTATTTTATAGGGTGACAATATCAAAATTTCTCAAAATTGGAAATTTTCTTAGTCAACTCCAGTGTATGGGTAGGCGTCAGGTTCAGGTGCTTTTGCTGGCAGTTCCAATAGATGGCACTTCAGTACAAGTTTGAATGTCACATATTGGGATTTTGAAAAAAATAATACTCAGTCCTAATAAACGTCAGCCTGTCTTAACATTATGCAAATAATTTAAATATAAGCTAATTGTTTCAAAGTTGGGATATGAAGCATTAAAGGCACATACATTTATATCATCGTTTAAATGCCGTAAAAGCTGATTAATTTATCTTATTGATGGCAACTCAAGCTATGATGACGAGTATTGGTACAGCGCCGGGTATTATATTACAGTAAATAGGTAAGTATTTCAAAAACTTGCTGTAAATCAAAGATGTAACTTTTTGCGGTGATCAGTCCGACCGAACTATAATATTTAAGTTCATTAGGCATGGGCCTGAGGAACAATCGTTTTGTGATAAATGCACAAAAATATCTCAATAGCATTCAAACTTGGGACATGTAGGTTCACAGGCAAGGTTACTACCAACTAACTAAGTTATATGAAGGAGAAATAAGAGATACACCTCACCTTTATTGGTGTAAACAAACCCCCATATTCATAAACGTTTGTTAACTTAACAAGCCGCTAATAATTGTTTGTCCCTTTTGCTCTTATGGACATATTAGTAAGACCGAAAGGGACAAACAATTATTAGCGGCTTGTTAAGTTAACAAACGGTTATGAATAAGGGGAAAACTTTGTTAAGAACTTGATGAACAATTTTTATTTTGATATGTGAACAATTTTTATCCTTACGATTCGGACGGACATACGTACATCTATAAATTTATACTTATATTCGACGTGACTGTAGGTACTCGTAACATACCAGGCAAGTTATACGATACTAAAAGTTAGCAAATTATGTTAGAAGTCTGGATTCGTGTGGTTGTTGCCAAAGTTTCGTCATTACACTGACATCTATTATATTAGTTGTATGTGGATTCTAGTGACTTGCGATTCCTCTCTGCGATACCTAAGTTGTACATCTTATCGAAAAAGTAATCTTGTAAAACTGCCAAGTCCAGTGTCAATGATTATTAGTTATTTTGTCAGCCTCCGTAGCCTAGTTGATAGTGACCCTGCCTGAGCTGGAGGTTCCGGGTTCGAATTCCGGCGAGGGCATTAGTGTATTTTTATCACAAATATTTGTTCCTTGGTCATGCCTGTCTATGTATTTAAGTATATGTATGTATCTATATATTATATATATCGTCGCCTGGTACCCACATCACAAGCCTTAATTGAGCTTACCGTGGGACTAGGTCGATTTGTTTAAGATGTCCAAAGATATTTATTTATTTAGTCGTTTTTTTCAGTTCATTTTAAGTAGGTTAGGTACTAATTCTATTTAACGCATCCCTTTTCAAGTGGATTTTCAGTTCCATTTCTTATTAACGCGTCGATTTTTTCAGTGAATTTTTAGTACTAATTAATACATCGGTTTGTGTGAGAATGTTCCATGATAGGTACTTACTCGTATTTATTTAGTTATTTTATACCTACCCTATACCCAATCTTCGTAACAGTCAAGGTTGACATTTACCTGACATTTCCTGACCGCAAACCTAACCGAAGCATACCTAACTCGTTCTAGACATGTTCGGAGGTACCTAATGGGAGTTTTTGGTAATCTGATTCGGCAGGTCAATGACCCGCCGCCATTCGTGTATGAACTAGTTCGTGGCCGGCACTTCGCTGGTATCGGGAGTTTTGGGAACTGTCTAAAATATAATCAATCATCATCAACTTATCTTGTTCCACTGCTTAACCTATTAACTATGCGTATAGATGCATTAGGAGGTAAATGCACATAAATGGAGATCGCAGTAATGTGTCCACTATGATGAAGCTGCTGCCCTTCATCAATGTTCTATCAAGAATCGCCAGTGACACTTCAATCCCAATATATAACTAATTTCAGAAAATAATCGATTTACTTGTAACCCCTAACGTAAGTAAGTTTTTGATAAGAATTCAGTTGATAGTTAAATATTAGTGTAATCTTATTAGGGAACATATATATATACCCATACTACGTGACCCTTTTTAAGCGTTTTTTAACCCCCCTCCCCCTGGTGACCAAGCGTAGTATATGCCAAGACCCTCCCCCCTCCTAGTTTTCACGTACCTAGTATTTTTTGGTCTTTGAAAACGCGTACTACGAGGGAGCAGGCGTAGGTTAAATAGTAAATTGAAATTGTAGAATTGTACTTTTGGTTTGAAATAGGTAATTTGTATAATTTATATCTATTTTAGTACATTTGTTACAGCATCAAGGGCGGTTAAAAAGGAGACTGCCTCTGCCTAGTCTGTCTGTAAATTTCATTTTGTTAATAAAGCTTCATCAGCTCGAGTTTTCCAAAAGTCACGTGACGAGATACCAGCCCCCTCCCCCTCCCCCTGGTGACCAAGAGTGGTACTTTGACGGACCCCCTCCCCCCCAAACAGGTCACGTAGTATGGGTATGTTCCCTTATTAGCTTTTAAGTACTTATCGAATGAAGAACAATCATGTTACCTACTTTTAGTAATTTATTTCTAATTTTCTATCATACCACGTTTAATTAGTAAATACTTCTTTTTGTATTTTATCGGAATCAGGGGGACCACCATCTTCTAATGCGATTCAGTTTAGGAACTAATCTGAATCGCGTTGTTTCAGTTCCTTAGAATGACTGATAAGCAGAACCTAAACTGAATTGCATTGAATAGCTCATGGTAGCGTTTACCGTTTATCGTGCTACTCGTCACTTCCGCACTTGTATACTTGTTAGAACCTGGCGGCAACAACGACAACCGATAACCACGGGACCATCAGAAGCCTACTGAATACAATACCTACTGATCGTGCTTTTACACGGGTGACAACAATTGCTGATAGATAGATAGATAGATAGTTATTTATTCATGAAAAATTTACATCGTGTCTGAATGTTACATTTAAAAATATGATTCTAATTATTTCATCAATTTACACTAGTAATAAGGTAACAATAAGAAAGACAAATACTCATGCAATTATACACACACAGCATTCATTAAAATAAAATAAATAATAAAAAAAGTCTTACACAAATTCAATAATAATAATTAGGATGAGCAAAGATTGATATAATAATAAGCATTGAATACATGTCAGCAATAATAAATACTAAAATTCACTTATATCATAACAACATTTTTCTAATAAATATAATTTTAACTTATCTCTAAAAGTTGCAGAGCATCTTATAACTTTAAAATCAGTAGGCATCCTGTTAAATAATCTAACCGCTTGAACTTTAGCGCTGTGTTCTACAACCTCCAGGCGTGGTGCTATTTTCGAAGTTAAATTCTTAGTCCTAGAAGCCTCCCGCAACACCATTTCTGAATCCGTTTCAAAACGATTGCGATGCTTGATTACATCCGTTAACAAAACAAGAATATAAAGGCTGGGCACAGTAAGTATTCTCAGACTCGAAAAGTATTCCTTACAACTTCCCCATGGAGGAAGCCCAGCTATAGCACGTATAGCATCTTTTTGGGCCACAAATGCGCGATTAATATTATACTTATAGCTGTTGCCCCAAAGTTTAATGCTGTAGCGGAGTTTTGATTCTACGAGTGCAAAAAAAACAATTCTAAGTTGATCTATAGTCAATTCATCCCTGAGGCTGCGAATAGCGTAACATGCTGAACTAATTGAGTTTTCAATACTGTTCAATTCGATCTTCCAGTTCAATAGTGCATCCAAGTGAATACCCAAAATTTTTGTGCTATTTACAGGTTGAATGATGTCACCATTTACATGAACACTCAATTTCTCGTTATTTCTGGATGTAGTCTTAAAAAGCATAGCGTAAGTCTTTGAGCTATTTAAAATTAAACTGTTTGCGCTAAGCCATGTTTGACATTTCTTTAGCACTAAATTTACTTTGACGTTTAGACCAGTGAGAGTTGGACTCGATAAGATTACACTAGTATCGTCTGCAAAAATTACTAATTTTACGTCTGAAATTTCTTTACTAAGGTAAGATATAAGGTCATTTAAATATAAAATAAAGAATATAGGGCCTAATACAGATCCTTGAGGAACCCCCCGCGTTATATTCACGCATTTTGACCTATGTGTAACCTCAATGGCACTTTCATTAACTTCCGTAACCTCTACAAACTGTTTACGGTTCTGTAAGTAGGACATGCATAAATTTAATACATTTCCCCTGATTCCATAAAATTCCAGCTTATACAATAACATGTCATGATCAATGGTGTCAAAAGCGGATTTTAAAAAATACATACATACTGTCCTGGCCTACTAAATATCCAGAATTTTTCTTTGTCACTCAAACGAAGGCGTCACTAGAGTGAGAGAGACAAATCCTCGATATTAACGATTTTCGTTTTTCGCGGTAGGGCCGCTGTACCTATATAATTACATGTCATCTGCTTTGCTTGTACTAGTTGATAGGGAGTTATTTATTGATGTGCACATTAATGGGTTCCTGCAGGTGAACTAGTACCACAAATTTCTCGAAAATTTCTCTGCTATATGCAGATCCCCTCGCAAGCTTGTAATAAACCCAAGACATAGGCTGTCAAACCACAGGGTAATTATTTTATATTTTACACACTATCGATGAGTACCTACCTAGAAAACAGCATTCATATCGTCCCTTATTAACATTCACCTACCGCAATTTACTTTAATAGTATTGGCTTTAAACCATAATAAAATGTAATGATGTGCGCTATATACGTTTAGGTATACGAGTATTGCTTGCTTGTTTCCACCGGTATTTTAATATCCATTAGTTTTTACTATTCGGAAACTTTCGTAATAGTTTTTTATTGTAACGTTTAATATCCAGAAATACATGTTTAATTAATAATAACAATATTTTTCCTATTTTAAAATTTTACCACAAGAAAGCTGTCCTGATCTTAATATGTTTCTTCTTGTGCCTACAAATTCTTAACAGATTTTACGAAAATAGAAACAACTATTAGAACACATACTCATATCGATAAATAAAAAATTAAATAATAATCTTAAATAAAATTAAAGCACTACCTATAGTTAAATTCCAACTCGTGTCTAAATATTGAATTTTAAATTAAATTATTTATAACATTATTAATTTACTTTGTAAACAAATTAAATCTGAAATTGACGCCAAGTACCTACACCAATAAATTTCGTTATCGAGATTTGGACCTGGGACTTTCAGCTAAATTACCCCTTGACTAGAGAGATCATACAATGCAGATTAAGTGTTATCAAGATATGAAGATATTTTATTCAATTATCAGAATTTCTTCAGGCGCCATCTTATAAATAATGCAACGATGGCGTAATGAAATGTTTTGCATTTTAATAGCTCGTTGAATAAGCTACGAACGAAACAAGAGTAATTTGTAACCAATCTTTAGGTAATGTTTGAGCGGGGTCATACAGAAAATCTTCAGCGTATCTACTTCCAGTCAGAATAAATTAGCCTCGCTCTTGGGTGGTGTATGTTTTATTACTTATATTAAGTATGTGGCTTGTAATGTAATATAATTTACATAATGTGTACTATCATGTGTCATTATATCTTTTAATTACATTACTAATGTATGGAGAACTCATCTAACAGGATCAAAGCAAGTACTTTAAGCGTAGCTAAGAATCGATTAAATTCATAAAAAAACTGTATCTACTTAAATCTGCATTTTTGTTCTGGAGCTACTATGCTACACCAAATAGGTACAAAAATATAAATGAAAAAAAATCGTTTTCAACATTATGTTGGGGATTAAAGGAAAAACAACAATAATTGCAAATTTCGATAATCTATATCTTTGTCACCCTAACGATAGCGTAATCGGAGTGGCAGAGACATTTACAATATTCGTGGTAGGCCTAACTATAGAACAAGAAACTTAAGAGTATAAGGGTTGTTCTCAAAACGTATGCCTGTTTCATACATTTAGTATAGTTTGACGGAGCTTAGACACCGGAATAAACCTAGAGAATGCCGTAAAAGGATGAATATCTGAGCGTTTCAACCGCCTAATTTTGGTGGCATAATTTTTGCCGAAGTTTCTATTCGTTACAATGCGCCACTTTGTCATTTGAAGGAGGCACGGTACCTTATACAAAAAACGAAGTATAACATTGAGACGTTTAGAAACTTCGGCAAAAATGATGCCACCAAAATTAGGCGGTTGAAACGCTCAGATATTCACCCAAAAGTTTTTGGTAAGTGGTAAAAAAAGTTGTCGTTATTTGGGACATTCGTAAATAGTCTGAAAGTGTAACGATGCCAGCAACATATGTATAGGAAAGGTAAACCTATTAGAGTTACTGTGGCGGTGGGCGGAGATTGTCAATTAAACAGTTATGCCTTTTTTATTCCTTTCCGGGTCGATTCGACCGTTGCTCTTAACTTAATCTCGTCTTTGATCTCGACATCGCGAATTATTGTGGTCCGGCAAAAAATATAGGTCTCGAATCTCGAAGCTTTAAGTATTAAAGTCACCCGCTGCTTGTTATTAATGAGAAATCTGATCTTATTAACTTATTGACCATGTTTTTAGA
>JALPQI010025915.1:0-11863 GCA_025490895.1 Thaumatotibia leucotreta | reverse complement strand
CAGCCGTAAATTCATAGGTTAAGTTATTAAAATGGAATCGAAGATATTTGCGATGATGTACAGATACGGGCACAAGCAAATATGATTCCTTCAAATCTATAGTGGCCATAAATCCATTGCGAGGGATGAGTTTAGATGCTGTTCTAAAATCTTCCATTTTAAAATGGTTATTAACGACGAATTTATTTAGGCGTTTAAGGTTTAGTATGAACCTATGACCACCATTAGATTTTTTCGTCAAAAATATATTTGATATAAATTCATCAGGTTGAGGATTGCATTCAGAAATTGCCCCTAAATGTAATAAGTTATCAATAGCTATAGAAATATCTGTTTTCTCTTTAACTGAGAAACGATTGTGCGGAGGATTTGTTTGCACCACTTTTTTAGAAAAGGGTATTTGATAACCGTTACGAATCCAATCCAGAATAACCGGGTTACTAGTAACTTTTAACCAACATTCGTAGTAATGCTGCAATCTACCGGCATGTACCTGAGTTATTGTCGTGTTTTTGCACGTTTGTTGTTGGGTGCTGATGTCGATGAGCGGCTCGTCGCTGGCTGCGCTGCTGCCTGCGGCGTGCGGCGATACGGGTGACCGTACGGTGTCCGGTAATTCGAGGTGTGCCCCCCCCTGGTCGACGATGAGAAGCGAGGAGGGGCCGACCAGTTTCCCTGCTGGCGCGGGCGAGCTATTGAAGATGAAGAGTTTGATGTGGACGGCTTTGAGTTTGAAACAAAGGCCTTTTTGATTTGCAATCCTTGTTTCTCGATGACCTTTGACGCTTTGATTTTTTCTGATAATTTCACGCCGAATAGGGTTTCGTCTCGGTCTTGGTCCTGTATAACGGAAAGAAATGCCTTGTCCAGTCCTGGCGTAATGAGTTTGGTCCTCACTTGGGTCTCGACAAAGTGAAGATCCGTGAGTATTCGGCAACCATCGGATAAAATCTTGATGGCTTGCACTTTATCGTCACTGGTCAGTAATATGTTCATAGCTCGATTGATAGCCGTAATGCCCAAGCCCAGCTGATCCTGTTTTGTTTGGATTTTCTTATCACGGGATCTAATTGTGTCGGCAATAGCCGCAGATATCTCCGCGTTTAAAGTAGGTGCTTTTAAGAGCTTACAATTTGCAGGAACGGTGTATTCCTTCAAAAGCTGTTCTTTTGCTTCTTTTAGCATACCTTTTTTAAGAATAGGTAGCCATCGTTGAGCGAGTTTATCGTGAATATCGACACCATAAACAGGTGTGTCATCGGATGGTTCACCTAAGGCTTGAAGCAACTCTGGATCGAGTTCAGGTACCGTCGAAACTGTGTTTTCAGTATCGCCGTTAGTCTCGCAGGCCTCGAGTGGGGCGGGCATCGTAGGTGCTTGGTCGGCGTCGCCGACAAGGTCGCAAGCCGCGGGGGCTGAATACACCGTCGTGTCATTGTGATCCTCTATATTTTGGGCTCCGTTATCTAAAAAATATAAAAGAGGGTACTTAGTAAAAAGAAAACCGACTTTTAATTTTTTGTACTTATATGAAGTCTGAGGTACATCTGACGCATTACAATACTTGTTCAAAGTCGCAGCAATGGCTGGACGATGTTAGAAGTTTAAAACCTTCGTGCTGACCCGCAGTCAGCCTCCAGGCTATTTTGTCATAGCATCATGCTTAACCTTTGTGTTAACCCGCAGTTAACCTCCCGGAAAGCTTATAGATGCCGTAAAAAGGAGCATTTAACTTAATAAATCACAAATCACTTTTTGCAAACTTACCCGAATTTTCCTCAGAGTCGGACGACGATGAGTATAAAATCACACGACGAAATCTTTGGTGTTGTAACTTTCTTATTTTTGCGTTATAATGATCAATTTTATCATCTGCACTTCGTTTCGGCATAGTGCAGCACTTGTTGTAACTTGATTTTTGTGTAAGGTAGGAAGCGTGCGTTCGTTGCCGCGCACAAAAAAAGAATGAAGGCACGCAGCTCCCGCAGTGCCGAGGTACCCACAGGAGACGGAAATATGTTTTTTTTTTATGCCTACCTAATCAGTGCGAAGTTGCCAGTACATTAAAAGTACTACATGTTGTCTTTTATATCTGAAGAATAAAGCGACGTAATATAATCGTAGTTTAACATTCATTTTTATGCAAACTGGCTGTAAATGTAACTCGCTCGGATTTTATTTATTCTAAGTGGGTTTATTACGTCCCAACAAAGACCGACTGATAAGTGCCGTCATCCTGCATTCTACACTAAGCACCCGCCATCTTGGGCAGTTATTAGCACCACAATTCCGAACTTCTTTGTTAATCGTTCTCAGTATGGAAAACCTTACGCATAGACTCAAGCCTTTAATCTATTTAAAAGTTGTGCGGTTTTTATTCCAAAACGGTAAGTCAAGGCCCCGTAATTGCCATGACCATATCTATTTAGTACCTACGGCTTCCTGGCGAAGAACAGCGCAACCTTGGCGAGTGCTCGTTATTTGGCCATTATAGATAGCCTTCTTCGCTTCGTTTTTGGCAATAATTAGTGCATCTCGGCATGAGAAATCATGAACTATCAGGCCTCGTTGAAATTAGATTTAATTCGCAGATATATCGCGCTGAAAGAGCGGAATAGCAAATTTTTTTATCAATTTTCGTAACCTTCAACGGCGTAAAAGAGGACTTACTGCAATGAAATGTAAATTATAGTATAATTGTTTAGATAATAATTTCGTCATTAGCTTTTATATTTCGGCACGTAATTGAACATAACCTTAAAACATTCTACTTGCAGCTCACACCATTATATTGGCGTTAAGGTGTTCGCGTTGCTAGTAATTATCCAGACATTAATCACTAAACAAAATGTTATTCTAATCGTTACGTCGAAATGATTAATTGCGATCTGTCTGTCCAGTACAATGTTACAATTAAAATGCAGAGCACAAAGCGCTCTTGCCCAAAACCTAAAACCTTCAAGTGTCACGTTTTCATGGTGAATGTTCGATTGTATAAAATGAATCAGATATTTTTTTGTCCTGCTGGAAAATTAATCTAGGTATGTAAGTTGATAATGTAGGTAGTACCTACTAGGTACACAGATTCAAGATCTTGCTTTAAATGTGATACTTGGGTTATGAAATTATGTATTCATTCACCTAATAGCCGAACGGACAGAGAAGCGGCAGTAAAACTCGCCTGGGGCTATATTCTCTTTTGAACTAGCGAGCCAATGAGCCGCCGGGCGGACTAGCATGTCCTTGCGGCGAGGTTATCGGACGCTGTTAGCATTTAACGCATTAAATAAAACATAAAACAGCTATGAAGACCCGCTCCGGACGGCCGGTAAATAAAATTCCGTTGAAGCCTTTTTTCCATAAGTACCGATAGCACACGGTACCGCCGGGAGCGTCCGAAGACCGCTCCATGCCGAAAGGTCGTTACGAAGGACATTTTTTGCCTTCAGTTTTATAGTGCCGTGGTTTCGTCACATGTGGAGACTGTTACCAGATGTGGAGTCCACACGTGGCGGGCCGACCGTATGAAATCGCCTGTGCGAAATGTTGTGTAATACTACAAGCGTGGGTTTATGTGAATTTACAGTTAACAAATGGAAGGCTTAGCGGAAAATTATGTATGTTTCCTTTAGTGTAATTTATGCTGTAACACGAGTGTCTGACATTGAAAAAACAAAAGGCTTTTCAATTTGCAACAAAATTGCTTAAAGGCTGTTCACGCATGCGCTGTCTGGCCAGGAGGCGACGGCCAAAGCGCCTACGCCTCCTACGGAGCGTAGTTTTAAGAGCCTCGGCTCCCGTGCGGTAAAAAACGTCGGTAACAAACCAATTCTAATACCTACGTCTTTTTAAACGAACGGTCACAAAAACACCTTTATTATTATTTTGTTCACGATGTGAATCACAACCAGATTTGGCCAGGGTTAATGACCCAAATATGTTTAGCGAATGTTCAAGGCTAGCGCTGCCGAATAATTCAAACAGTCAACAGAAAAAACCCGCCGCCTACAAGGAGGCCTTCCGCCGGCTTGTGTGCGATCACTCGGCCGCGCCATGGAGGAAACTTGAATTTTATTACGGCTTTATCCGTTAACACCGTTACCGTTATTTAAATTTTGGAATGACGGACGATAAAGGGCAGTATGAGTGCTATTTGGAAAATGTATCATAACAAGACCAGCTGTTTAGGTAGGATAGCCCCGTGTTTTATTCATCCAGTCTATCTAATGTATAACAGCTAAGACATTTGGCTACTCCTACCAGGGCGGTTTCCAGAGTTGCTTCAGTTACTCCTGATAATAATGTCAATGATTATAATTTCAGCATCTACATAGACACACTGTTTTGGGCGCGGACCTCTTTTCATGCACGAGAGGGTTTAAATTTAAGTAGGTATTAAACAATAATGCTGCAGTAATGGCAACCCGGATGTTGCTAAAGATGTTGTCGCGAGATCTTGTACAATGTACAGCGTAATTGCCTGGACTACGTACGTCCTCAGCGTACCAACCCGTGGGCGGTCTCTTTAAGGTTGCAATGGAACCCAAATTGCTCCAAAATACACGAAATGATTATCTTTTATAGCTGCACGACACAACAATGGCGGAGATGACCTTACTCTTGCGACGTGTAAGCATGCAGGCTCTATTTTATTTTATTTTATTCCACAATGCCACTTATCGCTATTTATTGTTTTCGAGTTAAATAAACATTCGTCTTTACTTGTATCCGTTATCTTTCTTTACCACTGTTTTCAATAAGTACCTTTGATCTGGAGAAAAGAAAGCTGGTTGATATGGTTCATTTGGGAAGATAAACCTTCGGTTCTTGGTGGTCCGTAATGGTATCCGATAACAAAGCTTTTGTTCCAAGACAAATATCAATAATCAAGGAGCCTTACCGAAATAGACGTTAATCGATGGGTCTTCGTCATCATCGTCACACTACATTGAAGTTATTATGAACTTTCATTGCACAAAGTTGTGTCTTGACAGCATGTCTGAATGTTTGTTATGCATATAAATATGTTTATGTTTTAGATTCGTCACAGTCTAAAGACTCGATTAGACATAAGACGCCACTTACTTCTAAACACATGGCGATGTCATTATAGTAGTGAAAATACCGTTTGACTTGTGAGTCCCCGTTAGCGTCAGTAGACCAAGTTAAATTGTAAAATGGTGTTCGGATGATTTTATAATATCAATCACGCGAGCATCACGTTTTATTGTTTCCGCAATTTAAACGTTTGCCTCCCCCTTGCCTCTCGGTCGGCAACTACAACTACGTGATAATGACGACTGCATTAAGAAAATGCTCATACGGTTATTATTGCGGTTGACAGTCTTTTATGTGTGTGTTTAGAACAGTTTAGCGAGATCGCATGGCTTTGTACCTACCTTTTCAATTTCATGTCCGCTAATTGATGATCTTTGCTTGACCAAAAACGGCTTACAGATTATAGAATAATGCCTCTGGATTTGTGTCACAACTGTGACGTCTCTCATTATGTTAATGATCTTTGTTTGTTGTGAACTACATAGTTCGCAAATGTTTTTCAAGACACCGCGCTTCCGCGATATAAAACTAGTTGTATTATACTCGAGTGACTCAACGTAGGTCATAACGACTTAATGCCATAACTTTAATGTTTCACGTAATTACGCTGGCAATTTTCAAAAGACAAGCGGGTAGAATTAGCAGATGTGTTGACTTAAACGGGCGATTGGCAATTAAGGGCCGGTCCCGCATCCCTGGACAGGGCTCCAACCGGTATTCTCGGAACACTCGTTATTGCAAAAACAAAACGATGGCACGCAATAGACAGTGTACCCCTAGATCGGATGTTGACACTTCAAAACAAATTTCCTGTGCAACGCAATTCCCGAATGAAGTATTTTCTCTCAGCTAACAGGTAAATACGTTGCGTTAAGTTAATATGTGTAAATGCTAAATATGCAACAAGTATGAAAGGATGATTACAGCTTTTGCAAAAAAAGCAAACCTTTCGTACTGTGGCATGTTGTACGCCGGATCTTCCCACCATTTCGAGCAAAGTAATTATAAATTTAAGAGCTAATTATTTGGTTTTAGCCGCATACAGAGAATACTTATTAATAAGAATATAAATCTACCTTACCACTAAGTTTAAAACCTTCAAAGGTAATCTAACCGGTCGATTCCGTAACTAGGTACGTATAGGGCGATAAAAAAATAACGTCACATTTTTGTATTATAAAGTTATATAATAGTTTGTATGACTAACTTTCGTAACACAACTGAAACAATCCTGATTTTATCATTGAATTCTTAACTATCTATGTTTTTTTTTGTACGCGAACGACAAAGTTAAATTAAATATTGTTTTTTATTCGAAGTCTACCTACGTATTTTGGTTATTGGCGTTATTGCAATCATTATAAAAGGTAAAAATAAAAAGGTAGCGGCAACACAATGGGCGCTGGCTACAATAGCAGACGGCCACATGGTGGAACTGTTTTTTTCTTCGAAGAGATGCAGATTTTTTACTGTTCGTAAATGGCAAGTGGCAACATGGTAGCGATAAGCATTGTTGCCAGCTTTGTGGTAGTTTATTACCAGTAGATTGCTGGGCTCTGGTTTATTTTAATGTATCCGTACGTATTGGTATTTTAAATACGATAGTAGCTTTAGATATTTGTTTCTTCCTCGTTTCTGTTTGCGATTTAATTTTCCTACATATTTATGAATATCGATAGAGGTTTTTTTTATCTACTGTTTTATTATTTGTATGTGGCGTCTGGGGCTAAGTAATTGGATGCGCGTGAAAAAGCTGCTTGGCCTTACATGTGATTATTTGTGAAAATTTATTGGTAAGTATTTGGTATTTATTTGTACAATGTTTTCAAATTCATAGTTACGAATTCTAGGTGATACTATATTTTAATTTAATTAGGCAATTCGATTTAATGAATGTGGTATGGTCTTAATTTGTTATTTTTTTTCCAATAAATTAGTAGTCGCTTTGATATGGAATAGTGTATGCAGTTATAATTGTTTCAATATTTTGTTATTTGTAACCAACTTACGTTGGAGTTTAATTAATTCTACAGTTGCATTAAATACCCTTTCGTATTTAATAGATCCTGCTATAAAATAAGTTGGGAAATTAGCTTATTAGTGCCTCTGTTGTCGTTCCCGCAAATCTCCCCGTCACACTTATGTATGAATTTCCAAGTGCAACAGAGAGGCAACATGTCGATTGAAGTTCACAGTAGACCTGTAGGTCATAACTATTTACGGTCGCACTATACAATGTTTCAATAAGTAGAATGATCCAGAGAATTAACGTTTAAAATTTCAGGTATAATAATTAACGTTGAAAATTACAGGTATAAGAATTAACGTTGAAAATTACAGGTACAAGAATTACCGTTGAAAATTACAGGTATAAGCAATGTAAATAACAGGCATCTTACCTAAACTCAAAAATATCTGAACATGCATCTTTACGCCATAACAATAATAGTTGCCGATTTCTAAGAATGACCTTTTGACAGAGAAATAAGTCTTATACATATATATGACGTTAAGACTATCGGAAAAATGTCTTCCCTTCATTTTAATAAGGATCAATTTATAACTGTAAAAAGTTCATTCTTAGAAATTTGGAACTATAGAGGCCTGGCCCCAATTTCACCACATTGACAAGTGCTACAATTGTAAATTTACTGTTTCTCCAATCGGGGGCGTCTATAGGCTACAGTTACCGCTTCCCATCGGAAGGGCAGTGCATTTATTTACCACCAACATAAAATATAGTGCAGGAATTTAAATAAATCAGCAGTAAATAACTACTTTTTTGCTAAGCTAAATTACAATTGTCACAAAAAACACGACAATTGTAGCGAAATTCCGACTCCGACATAAGCCGAACCTTATGTCAAGATTTAATGAAAATTGTACTAAACCTTGCGACAGTTGTCACGGATCTCGGAAAGTAGTTTATTAACTAAATAATAACTGTATTAGTAATAATTTTATGTAGGTGGCAAACAAGCACATGGACCATCCGATAGTAAGCGGTAGCCGTAGCCTACGGAGGCCCGTGACGGTGATATTTTACAGTTGTTGAAACACTTGTAATTATGGTGAAATAGGCCACTGCTCAAATACCTATTTGTGATATTGCGAAAATGAAATGAATTCTACTACATTAAACTTGCTTAAAATATTCGAATTAACGAATGTGTTACGTGATAATCAATTAGTTTCGATAACATTCTAAAGTAATATCCCTATAATGACATTAAAACAAGTTAAATTCTTAACAGTCATTAAAAACTGCATTAAAAGAAGTGTACATATTTAGAACTTCTACACTTCCATTGCTACCCAGGTTAATAGTTTCTAGTTTGCATTTTACTTACAATTGATTTCGAAACCTAACACAAACTACGTAACGTCCAGATTTGCCATCCAACAGTATAATTATTTAAATAATTATAGATAAAGTTAATAACATGAAGTTTAAAATCTATCCATCTACGAGGGGTTACCGAAGCGTACATGCGTATGGAAAATAAACATGTAATCGTTAATAGGCCATTATAATTATAAATTCTCCGTAATGTGTCGATTAATGTTTATTTAGGTTGATTGGGCTTCTTGCAAAAATATGGAGGAATGCCATATGCCATTATAAACTTGTATCGAATTACATCTCACCTAATTAAAAGAACCCGTTAAAAGTGCTTTTAATGTTCGCTTAAGTTGGGCACATTTTTTAACTTATCTTGCTACTTAGTAAGACTGGATATTTATTTGCACTGTACCGTGTAACTGTAAGTGACATAATTTTGGGTCACTTTTAACGAATAAAAAAGTATTCATGTTTATTATACCTACATTACGTACCTACTATGTAAATCTAAGGCTACTCGTATTTGGTTATTTTTTGAGACAGAGGTTAGTAACCCGTTGAAGTCTTTTGTACTAGCGCAGACGCTAAAACAAAAGTTTCTAATAATCTCAAGGCTTATACATTTTATCATACACCGTGTATTTTTGATATTACCTTAAATTACTGTAATAATTACTGAATTTGATAGGTACAATCAAATATTTCATACGTTTTATTGAAAAATTCAGACTTTTTAATACAATATTACTTCAGCACGCAATGCATTACATGATTACAACTTTGTTTGTCACATAAAATTTCTGCTCGATAAATTTTCCAAAATTAGTTATGCTTTAATGGTTAAGAGCAACTTCAAATTACCTTGCAATATCTGTTCATATAGTACTTAAATCTATATTCGGTTATGGTTTGAGGTTATATTAAAAATACATGCTGTATAGTGCTATAATATAATAATGTAAAACAGGAAGAAAATAAACGAAGAGAACATAACATTGATAACCAAACAATACATTTTTTACTTCAATGGCAACCTAACCCTAATTTAAAACCGAACATCTTTTTATTACATGACAATAAAATGTCGTTTATCGTTTACTTATAAATTGAAGTACGTAGGTATTTAGGGGTCCCCTCGGGCCCCTATGCACTTGCGCGACCTTCGTGCCCTTATCCACACCACAGGTGCCACCTCACCTGTAATTGCGAGTGCATTTTGTCCCTATTTCGCCCTTTAGTTTGTATAATACCACGCAGATGCAAAGACAAAACTAGTGAACTTTTATAGGCGGGTTTTTGTGTTAGTAACAATAGTAGACAGCGGAAAGTTCATCTCTCTCGTACCAATACAGTATGAACGAGAGATATAATCTAAAGGATGCCGCACTAAATGCTAATAGAAGAATGATTATTTTAATCTCATGGTAATGTTATGATAGTGGTCAATTGGTCATACAGGGTGTAACACGAGGAAACCGAAAAAAATTAACAGCGTCGTAACAAGCAAAAAAATATTACATGAGCTCAAGTCGAAACTTGATTATTTTTTGATGTTTTGATTTATTGCAAAATATAATTTGTATTTAAACGCACAAAAAAAAACATCTAATCATATTTCGATGTGGGTTCTTGTAACATTATTCGCTTTTTACTCTCTCAGTAATACGCTGTTAAAGTTATTCAGTTACTTCGTATTACAGTTGTTACACCATGTATAGGGTCAAAAATACTAAAGTAGATAATAATGCTAAAATAGACCTTCCGATATTGATGATGAAGGTTAAATGTTTCGTTTAATTGGCAAACCTTTTTTAGGTGCAAAATGGTTGAATAACGATCGTGGCATTTTACATCGGTAATAGGTCGGTAATCCAAAAATAGATATATTTATTAGATACATGAATGTTAATTCGATTGTATTAATATTTTTTTATTGAAGTCTCCTTAGTTTGGATTCTTAGATTCTTAACAAATTTATAGCTATTTAGGTATTGTGCGACTTGTATTTGTTTCCCAATCATTTATCAAAAGTTATGTTACGGTGTTAGTTTCTTTTATTTTATAGAAACAGCGTTTTACGGCAATATTTAGAAAAAAACAATTATTCCATGCAAGAAGTAGGTAGGTAGTTTGGTACAAAGGCACTTAGACCCTTTTTCTTTAAACTACGAGACTTTATGTTAGTTAGCTCCTTGATGAAGTATGAATGAATGAAGCACCTAACCAATAAACGAAAACGTACGTGTGTGAAGTTAATTAGATTAAAATGGCGGGGATTGTGACTAACCTAAATACAAAGCGGGTGCACCGGAAGTGTCGCCATTGTCCGGCAATCATTGACACCTCCGACTCCATCCGGTCAATTCCTGTCTCGTACTGGTATAGGTATGTTAGCTTAGTTGTAAAAAGACTAACTTTCCATAGTACTTGTACGGGACTTACGACCTTTTCACTGGTGCTACAATATTTGAGGGCTTTGACTGATCTGGTCCTAATATTAAAAAAGACTTACTAATGCACCTTAACGCGCAATAGATGTCGCCAGTTTGTCACTTCTTTTATAGTGACATAACATAAGAGAGATAATTGGGTCGAAATTCTTTTCATTCTCTTGTTTCATACTACTCTGTCACGTTTTGAGTTACTGTTCCGATTCAGTATATTTAAAAAATCTGGTGAACTTGTATTTCTTTTTCACGCTATATTTTAATCCATACATCAGAAATAGAAAACAAAAAAACATCTCATACAAAAATCACCACTGCGTCACGTTTTTTAGGGACACAAAATAAGACAACGAAAATAATTTTGACCCAATTATTAGATCAGCGAGGAGCACTTGGTACCTACCTACGTTTACTGTATCTGTTAATTAGGTACCTGCGAATCAGGTGAGATGTGCCATTATGGTCACACTCACAACGTAATGCTTTTTAGACAGTACCCATTAATACAATACATATTACATAATCATTAGTTCCTTAGTTCCTATCCATCTGTAACATTATGTGACCTCCATAAGATAACCGTTCTATTACCTGTTCGTGGTATAAAAACTTTTAAAAAGATGATTTCCTACTTACCTGTCGAAATAAAAAAGTATCATATCCATTGTTTGAACACTAAAAGCTTTTACATGGTTATCATGAGAACGTATTATCTTTTTAGGGTAAGTAATTAGTAATGTAGCCGTTCTTTTAGGATTAGGGAACATTAAAATGTTACCTGATACGGTGAGTCTCTTCTACCGTCTACCCGCACTGTGAAAAGCTCGTGATGTTTTATAAGGTACCTTTATAGTATCCTTGCTGCCAAAATATACTTGGTCAATTTATAGTCATCACGGACACAAGAACTCGGATAGGTAGTATCAAGATTCAAAGTTGAGAATTGGTCTCAAAGAATAACGAGTACTTGCCTAAATAAACCTTATAATACCCCTCTGATATTTACTTGACAAAC
>JALPQI010025914.1:0-15854 GCA_025490895.1 Thaumatotibia leucotreta | reverse complement strand
CTTGTTAGGCTCTTAAGGCAGTTTATACTATGGCATTTTGAAATGTGGCTGTATGTCAGGCATGGGACGGAATTGCCTTGTGATACAAACACTAAAGAACTATATTATTTCAGCTCATTATTGACGTATACATTCTTTCTGTGCAAGTCGACTTTCATAGCATCTGTGTCATTTCCAGGATTATTTTGAATATCCAATGTGACACGCACTGTATATAGCATACAAACTCTATAGAATCCGTGACACATAGCCACTCATTCGAAGCTACTTTGCTAAATAAGTATAGATTTTGACTGTTCAGTTGTTACCAAAAGAAAATTATTTTAGTTTGTTTTACTTGGACAAATAACTATAGATTTTAACTGCAATTGTTACCAAAAGAAGATAATTTTTAGTTTGTTTTACTTGAATAAATAAGTATAAATTTTAACTGCTCAATTGTTACCAAAAGTATAAATTGGTTTAACTTTTAATTAAAGAGATCTATAAATGTAACCTGTGTTTTATTGAAAATCCTGAAATCTCAGGACAAATCCTGAGATATGCCAGCATGAAATAGGAAGAAAAATGCTTAACATCAAGGAAAAGGACAGCCAGACTATAAACTATCAGGAATAAGACAAAACAAACAGATATCTCTTATACCTACTATCAACAAGCTTAAATCAAGGTTGACAGGACATGTTGAGGATCAAAAAAGAAAAATGGTCAAAAATAATTACTAAGTGGTATCCAAGAGGTATGTCAAGAAAGCAAGGAAATCCTTGTTGCAGGTGGGAAGAGCAAAATTCAGAGCAACTGCAGCAAATACATAGAAAAGAGCAGCTACAGATAGTATGGAGACTTTTGGGTGAGGCCTATGTAAAAAGGCAATCCAACCACAACAATGTCAGATGAGAAAAAAAAATTATTAAGTATAATGAATAAGTTGGAAATGAACCTATTTTTATAACTCATCTCTTCAACTAACTGATAAAACCTAAAATAAATCCAGGCCCCTGCAGCTTGGTACCCAGGACGCTGGCAGCATTTCCTCATTGTATTGCCATGCTAATGTGATAAGCGAGGAAGCCCTTGGGTATCCCGTGGTATCTCGGAGTATCTTTGATAAGTCATTGAAGAGACCATGCCACAGAGTCCTGTTTTCAATTAATTTTAGATCCTGGGTACCATGCCACAGAGGCCCATTTTAAATTAAATTTAGATTTTATTTAGTTTTATGCATGGTCATACAATATCAAACATAAATATATCACTGTTTGAAATTGTTTCACTTGATCTTCATATTTATTTCCTACAAATCAAGTGGAATGGTAAGTAAATGGCCAAGGACATTAGTGGATTTCAATGTTATCGACATGATTTGAAGATTAACTAGATTGTAATATCATGTATTTAGCATCAGTAGCTCATCCCACAAAACTTTACAAGCATACAATTCTACAAAATTGTATCAATTCCTATACAAAAAGTTGTCAATTTTGTAGAAATTGTAAGCTAGTAAAGTTTTGTGCGTCCAACAACAAATGTTTTCTTACAATGCTTATCCCAAAAGAAGCAAAGCAACTAACATCATTACGATTGCTTTACACATCCCCTATAAAGGCTCAGAGCAATGATATAGAGATACAATGTTTGCTGTAGGTACGGCATACAGGACGTTATTAAATGTTAACCACAGGAGAGGATGCGGCCCATCTACGAATGAAATGAAAACAATGTACACTACACAAAAAGACAAATTTTAACCAAAATCAAACTAAAGACTCTTCTCTCCCGACAAGAATAATCGAAACGAAAATTAACCGAGCGACGCCGCGTACCTACCACAGAAATTACATACACTATACTAAACAAATCGATGCTTCGTCCATGAACATAGAAACGAAAATAATTAATTAGATTTAATTTAAGTTATAATATTTATAAACCATTAAAATAGTCTCCTCTGCCTGTCTGACCTCACCACAGACTACTAATATTTTATTTTTTATAATTTTAGTTTTTGTGTACAGGCGAAAGCACTAAGCCATACTGCCTCCACAGACAACTAAAAAGATACTTGGGTTGCCGTTTATAAACTTAAATTTCGCTGTTTGCTTCTATTAATGAGGGTTTTCGATAATTTTTCTGCCACCAGGCGGCGCTTCGTACGCACCTGGTCTCGACACCTGTCAGATTCATACTATTTATAGGCACCTGGGCCTAAAATATTGAAATTCTATTTTATTTGGAAGAGAATTGATTTTGTAATGGATTACGACTAATACATGGTCGTCGAACTGAAGATTAAACTCTAAAACAGGCGCTCAAAGTCACTGGTATTCAAAATAATTACTATAACTTTGTTAATTTCATGAGAATTGACTTGGAACTATTTTATTCATTTATTTTAGGTAACAATATGACTAAAGTAATGGTTTTCAGAATAAATAAACCTATAAATATGTTGAAAATTAAATGCGCGTATTTATTTTGACAGTTCGTTATACGGTCGGCTCAGTGCTGCCATCTCACCTCCCCATAGCGGCAGAAAAAGTATCAAAAACCCTCATGCGTTAGAGTAGAGAGGACAAACAGCGAAGTTGTAAAATCATGAATGTAGGATTAATATGGATTTGACAACGTAATAATAATAGCAAGAACGAAAGGGATGGTCTTATTAAACTTTTAACTAGTGGAAGTGAAAAGGAACGATAATCGTCCGTCCTTATCACTGTGCCACTATTTTTTGTGTGGCACTTAGCATCTACGTGTCAGACAAATGCGTTGAATACGTCACATACGTCTGGTGGGAGTGAAATTAAATGTTTTCAATGTGAAAGTGGACACAAACAACTTATCCCAAGGCTTATTTTGAACAATTTCATCTGTGTTTATCTTCTAGATATGGTGCGATGCGAAGTACTAGGCTGTAAAAGTAGAAACGAGCGAAACATTGCTGACATAACCTTTCGCAGGTAAATATAGTGTTTTTCAGTCTAATTCTAAATGAAACTGTTAGCAAACCATTTTAAAATGTAAACTGATAAAAATACTAGTCATTAGAAAGCATTTTGGCCATAATTAACTCGGAAAAGGGAAATAATTCAGTGACTTAGTTATTGTTCGAGGGATGCCAGGGCAAGGAGGGTATAATTACCCAAAATTTTGGGGTAATTTCAGTATGATAGTTGCCCACGTTCGTAAAATTATTATAATGTATAAATGGTGGTTTGGTTGGCCCGATGGTGCACTTGCAAATGTTTTCTTTCCATAGAATTCTAATTATTTATGAGTAAATTAAATGTTATTTGTATACGTTGTCGTTTTATTTTACCTTATCCTATTTAAATTATCCGAATAAGTTTGCCCAAACTAGTTTGGGTAATCGAGGGTTTATGTACTATGTTGTTTGTGGTAAGTAGGTACATGTAATTTTTCATTCTTCTAATGAAATCGATGATGATATATATATATATATTTTAATTTAATGTCGATAAGTTACTAAATATATCATTATTGACGAGTTGAAATTGAGAGTCGGGGATGGTAGAAGATAGTGTATACCTAAAAGTAAAAAAAATGTATTATTTTTAAGTAAATAATGCATCTTTGCTAGTCAATATGAGCTGTCCGCAAACCGTTTACACCATTCGTCAGTAGAATCCAAAAAAATGTAAACAATCCTAATAACTTGCATTATTCCATAATAAAACACAATCGTAGTTTTATTCCGAACTTGAAAGAGTTCACATACATTTTTAGTAAAAAATATTGATATTTATAGTGGTAACCTAAAATTATATCTGCGAACGTATTTCACGATAAGTTTCAAACACGTCAGATGCTATGGAATGTCAGCCATATTTGCTTACATTCTTTTTTTGGATTCTACTGTCGGTTGGTATACGTTAAAATGCAATTTAATTGATATTCGGCAAAGATGTATACACGGTGGAATTTAATCGGTGAACAGGAACCCATTTTTCTAATTCAGTAATCGATGGCGGTCACGTTTATGTAGTACTTAAGTGGAACCAAGTTTTTCTTTTAGCATAAATTTTTTTTATGTTGAAATTAAAATTTATTGTCACCCTACTAATGGTTTAGTCTGAAAAGTTTAATACCTCTTTTCAAACTATCAGCCATAGAAACTTATAACATAAATGAGCAATAACCACTCACATGCTTTAATTTTTGTGATAGACTCTATTCCTATGTAAAATAAGAGCGATGCATGGCTGATAGTTTGAAAAGAGGTATTAAACTTTTCAGACTAAACCATTAGTAGGGTGACAATACATTTTAATTAAAGTTTAATTTCAACATAAAAATTTGTTATGCTAAAAAAAAAAACTTGGTTCCACTTAAGTACTACATAAACGTGACCGCCATCGATTACTGAATTAGAAAAATGGGTTCCTGTTCACCGATTAAATTCCACCGTGTATTTTGCTTGAAAAACGCCACGTATCTATGACAGTTTAAAATACTATTTCGTAAATTAAATTAAATAAGGTACACTAAGAAACTAAAACTCCACTTAAATAAACATATTTGATATTACATTTTAATATTGTTTCATATAATAGGGTAAATGATGGGGTAATTTTTCTCGCATGGCAACAACGCTCACTATATATCCATCCCTCTTAGTGGCACACTCGGCGCGGCCCCTCGTGTAAAATATAACATTATAAAACGCGACCTTGGTCCTCACCGGTCCTCACACTGACAGTGAAGTGACAGGCCTACTACCGCGAAAATCGAAATTAGTTTTTCGCGCAGGCTTTTAGTCCGGTTCACACATAGACATATTTTATCTGTGGGTTCACACGTACATACCTGACATAACATTGACAACTTAATGTTGTCAAGTAGTCAACTAAATTCTTTAACATAATTTTAAGTAAGCGTTTGTACACGTCGTAAGTGTCGTAATAGTTCTTTAGTCAACCCGAGATGGACTAACAGCGCGTTCAAGTCAGTAATATTACAGAGCGACGGATAATTATTGTACAACATTTTCAGGATCAATTATCTAAGATCAATGATCATGGCATGATCATGGCATTCATGGCCCTCAATTTGGATGTTATTTTTCTTATCTGTAAATTACTAGTGTCAGTTGATGAACGCCGCGATGATAGTAAGGATGTAATGATGTAAACGATCAAGCTGTTTAGCTATGCTATAGGATGAAGATTTTCTCATTTAGAAGTGTTTAGGTATTGGCAGATGGTGTATAATGAAAGAGGTAATTGCTTCCTGATTCTGGTTCGAATGATTTTATTTACAAAATTACTTATTAATATTACACAATTTGATGTACCAACTTGTGGCGATACGCGTAATTGACATCGCGAGATTGCAACGCGAATCAGAGGCGCGCGCGCTATCGCGCGTACCTATAAATACAAAATCCGCGATCGCGGTCGGCCATTTCACCGCCGATCACCGAGATAGCAACATGTCGCCGCGCCCGCTGCTCCGCGTGTGTTTCATCGTGCTCGTCGTGAACTTGTCTCCGCCCGCTGCGCTGTGTGCTGCACGTCGAAGTTCCTGCTACTTCATTGTCCTTTTCAGGACAGCCGAACTGCACTTTTCAGTGCAACGCAAACTGCTCTTCTTAGAGCAACTTCTTGTTTCTGTGACCAATCAATCAATCCTTGTTTCTTGCTGGACGATCTGATCAATCGGTAATCTGGTTGTTGGTAATTAAGGTATTGTGGTGAGGTAAAGGTTTCCTGCTGGTAACACGGTGAGTAGTAGGTAAGTACCTACAGGGTTCCCCCTCAAGTGAAACGTACCGGCAGGCGAATAGCGCGGCCAGTGCGGGTCGTAGGTACTTGAGTGGGTGAAGTTGCATTGGAGTCCTGGCTTCGTTTCAATATGCTGGGAATATTCTGATGCTTGTTGTTGTGTGATGCAGGTGACATAGTTTGCGAAGTTGCGTTCGGCGTTGTAGCGGTAGGTATTCCTTGCGAAGTTACGCTCGGCGCGGTAACTGTAGGTATTGTAGTTGTAGGTGTGTTCGGCGCGGTCGTTGAACTTGTAGCTATAGGTATGTCTTGCTCGGTGTCGGCGATGGTGTAGGCAGGCTTCAGACGGTCGATCGAGATGTTCATCTGGCGATTAGGTAGCTGCAGAGTGAACACTTTGTCGTTGCGATGTAGCACTCGGTAGGGTCCGTCGTAAGGTGCTTGTAGCGGCTTCTTTACGGCGTCGACTCGTACGAATACATGTTCGCAGGTTTGGAGATCGCGATGTACGAATATTGATCTTGTACCGTGTTGCGGGATGTTCGGTGTCGGAGTTAACTTGCGTATTGTCGATCGTAAGTTTTCGACGAAATCGGAGTCCATGATGACGTCATCGCGCGTAGGTATTACGAAATCACCGGGTAATCGTACAGTACAGCCATAAGTTAGTAAGGCTGCGCTTACACCGGTGTCCGTTCGTAGCGCGGCTCGAATTCCAAGTAGCACGGTAGGTATTGTGTCGATCCATGACTTCTCCGTTTGTAGTCTTGCTTTCAGCGCGGCCTTGAGAGTTCGGTGCCAGCGCTCGATGATTCCGGATGATTGCGGATGATACGGCGTTGAACGGGTTCTTTCGATGCCGAGTAAGCGTGTGAGTGACGCAAAAACTCGACTCTCGAATTGCCGTCCTTGGTCCGTGGTAATGGTAGCGGGGCATCCGAAACGGGAGATCCAACCTTCATACAGGGCTTTGGCGACGTCTTCGGCGGTGATATCACACAGCGGTACAGCTTCGGGCCATCTTGTAGCTCGGTCGATAATTGTGAGTAGGTATCGATGTCCGCTTGCGGTAGTAGGTAAAGGTCCGACGAGATCGGCGTGTATGTGCTCGAACCTTTGTGTTGGCGGGAAACTTGAAATTTGACTTGTGGTGTGTCGTTGAATCTTCGCACGTTGACAGTGTACACATACTTTTGCCCATTTGCCTACGTCGGCATTTAGACCGGGCCAAAAGTAGCGTTCGGCGACTAGTTTTCGTGACGTTTTGATTCCTGGATGGCTGACGTTATGTACGGCGTTGAAGGCGGCACGGCGATGCTCTTCGGGTACGTAAGGTCGTAAGTGCGGCGTTGATGCTTCGCAGTACAGTTTGATTGAAGTTCCGGGAATTGTGATTCGTTTGATTGTGAGTAGTGATGTGCCGCGGGAATATGCCCGGGAACGGGAATATTCCCAACGGGCATATTCCCGGGAATATTCCCATGTTTCCGGGAATATTCCCCTGACAAGGGAATATCGAAATATTGTTCCCTGTTTAAAATCTTAATAGAATTTAAATGTAATTCAAAGTATACGGTAGAAACGATGTTTAACAAAAACTGCATATTTAGGGTTCTGTAGTTTATTTATTATCTAGTTGAATTTTATATTTACTTGAGATATTTTTCATTATTTAGTGTTTGTTTTCTTTTAAATTCCATTTTTTACAGAAAGCGTGTACTTAATTACTTATGTTTTTTCTCTCATTTTTTTCAATAGGTATATATCAAATATTAGACGTTTCATTTGCTTTTAAAAGTAATAACATGACGACCACGTGGTGCACTACAGATCTAGTGTATAAAGTCTTTCTTACCTTTGTAATTTGTATTTTTTCTGAAACGCCCTAGTGCGTCATGCTATGCTATCTCACTCATGCATGTGGGTCGGTGTACATAGTAAGGATTGTTCACAAAATAAAGTAGCCATCGTAAAATCAGTCTCTACTGTTACGCAACAGTCCCATGTAGTTCTAACAACCATGGGACTGTAAATTGATTCTTCTGTTTTATGTTTAACAATCCAATATCCAAAAGCATTCGCTGAAAAGTCGTCAAAATCAAAATAACTTCAGATAATGATTAATGCAAAAGTTCACGCACGTCCAAAAAAGTGCGAACTTCCGAGATGATTCCAATAATGTTAGTCTTGAAATAATAGAGAAATTGATATAAATATCAACCACAGCGTCCGAGAAGATAGGCAAAGAGCCCTTCTTTGTAATGACACCCATACTAAGGTATGGTCTCATACAAAAAAAAGAATTATACAGCAATGGCTACTTTATTTCGTAAACAAGCCTTAAGTATGACACAATCGGGCGTTTCCGTAAAAATACGAAGATAGATAAGGCATTATTCACTACATATGCAGTCTTCTTATCCACTTACTTGCTTCATGTAGCTTATGTTACATGTCATCACTCTTATTTTACATAGACATAGAGTCTATCGCAAAAATCAAAGCAAGTGAGTGGTTGTAGGTCTAGTGCAGTGAATACGTTCGTATATGAGCTTAAATCATGAAGCCTAAGAGCAAAGTTTTTGAACATTTCACCACGTGAACTGTTAACATTAAAGTAACTTATTGTTGCAATTATTGCAATGCTGTGTAGTCGTACAAAAAAGCCACAAAATTCGCCTGCCACTTAGCTAAGTGCTCTAAAACACCATGTGAGGTGCAGTGTTTTTTAAAAGAATGTAGAAAAAACAAATCAAGCAGTGGCTCAAGTGAAGCGAATGATGTACCCGGTTGTTCGACGTCGCCACTCGCCACCTACTCAATATCGAGAGCCGAGCCAAAACGCAATCACAGCAGAAATACCAAATACATCGATGAGCAGTATGAGCACGGTATAAATTGAACTGTGATGATTAGTTAATATTTCTTCCTATAATTTTTACGATTTTTTACCTTATGTGCATGCCACGATTTTTTCCTTTATTTTGGTATTTTACTTTTTTTTTACAAGTGGTTATTTAATTGTACTTAAAACTAAACCTGTAATAATTTGTAACGTTTTTGTGTAATAAAGATATACTCTCTTAAAATGTGTATTATTTTAACCAAGGGAATATTCCCAGTAACATTGGGAATATTCCCGGGAACAATGGGAATATGCCCGGGAGTATTGGGAATTTCCTATACTATGTAAGTTACTCCGTTTATTATCCAGTTAAACGGTTTAAGATTTATATTTTAGCGTAATTCCGAAAAATTAAGTTTGTATAAATACACAATTTCAATATTCCCCTATATTCCCTGTCGGTGGGCATATTCCCGGGAATATTTCCGGGCATATTCCCTCGTAGGGAATATTCCCGGGAACGGCACATCACTAATTGTGAGGTTGTCTTGCTGTGAGAGTAGTTGAATATTATTGTTATCTCGGTCTTGTGCTTCTGAGAGTTGCTTGTAGTCTATCGGAGATGGGCAGGAGATAGCTTCTATGCGGGATAGTGCGTCGGCGGCGGCATTTTGATTTCCGGGAACGTGTCGTATATCGGTAGTGAATTCACTGATATACAACAGCTGTCGGGTGCGTCGCGGTGATTCATTGTTGGTCGCTGTCTTGGTGAATGCATATGTCAGCGGCTTGTGGTCGGTGAAAATTTTGAGTTCTCGGCCTTCGAACATTTTTCGAAAATGCTTGCAACTCATGTAAATGGCAAGTAATTCCCGATCGAATGTAGAGTAGCGAGTCTGGGCGTCGGAGAATTTCTTCGAAAAGTAGCCAAGTGGTTGCCACGTGTTATTGACGTACTGATTGAGTGACGCTCCGGCGGCTTTGTCGCTTGCGTCGCTGAAGATTGCGATTGGGGCTTCGTGTGACGGGTGCGCGAGCAAAGCGGCGTTTTGAATGCTAACTTTGCACGCGTTGAAAGATTCTTCGGCTTCGTCGTTCCAGGAAATTTCGGTCTTGTCTCGCTTCTTCGCGTTGTGTAGGTATTTGCAGAGCGGTGCTTGAATTTGTGCGGCGTTCTTGATATTTTCGCGGTAAAAATTCAGCATGCCGAGGAATCGTCGTAATTCGTCGATATTCTTAGGCTTCGGGTAGTCGATGATTGCTTGTACTTTTTCAGTAGGCGGTCGAATTCCATCTTTGCTGACTTCGTAGCCTAAGAACTTCACTGATGGCTTGCCGAATACGCACTTTGACGGGTTGATGGTTATGCCGTAATCTTGCAGTCTTGTTAGTACGGCGCGTAGGTGAGTTTCGTGCGTTTTTTCGTCGGTCGATGCAACGAGTAAATCGTCGACGAATGGGAAAACGAAGTCAAGGTCGCGCAGTACTTCGTGGATGAAGCGTTGAAATGTTTGACCACAATTCTTGAGTCCGGGGCACATCCGTGGAAACTCGAAAAGGCCAAATGGAGTTATAATGGCACTTTTTTCGATGTCTTTTTCAGCGATTGGCAGTTGTTGGTATGCGCGGTTGAGATCCAACGTGGAGAAAACTTGCTTGCCGGCGAGTTGATAGGTGAAATCACGTATGCGTGGGATTGGGTAACGATCGGGCTTAGTAATTGCGTTAAGCCGTCTATAGTCGCCACACACACGCAATTCACCGTTTTTCTTCGGCACGACGTGAAGAGGTGATGCCCAAGGGCTCTTGCTTGGTCTGCACAGGCCTTGTTCCATCATGTTGGCGAATTCTTTCTTCACGAGTTCATAGCGGTGCGGTGCGATTGGACGAGGTCTGCAGTGCAGTGGAGGTCCAGTCGTTTCGATGAAATGTTCGACGTTGTGTTTCGGGCTTAGCTTCATCGACGTTAGACGAGTCGTTCCTGGGAAGTCGGCAAGGATGTTGTGGTACGACTGCTGCACGTCTATACTGCGCACGGTAGGTATGTTAGCAGTACAGATCTGCGCGTTAGTGTAGAGTAGCGTCTTGCCGTCGATTAGCCGTCTCTTCCTTATGTCGACGAGTAGGTGATGGTAGTCGAGGAAATCTGCACCGAGGATAGGTTTCGATACAGCTGCGATGACAAACTTCCAACGAAACGGTCGACGTAGCTTCAAATCAAGCTCTAGCGTCTTCTCTCCGTAGGTAGGTATGACGGTGTTATTCGCTGCGTAGAGTTGAAATGGCAGTGGTTGCGCTTTGGTGCCGGGCGTTCGGGGTAGCACGGAGATGTTAGCGCCAGTGTCCACGAGGAAAGTTAATCTTGATGTGCGGTCGGTCACGAATAGGCGGTGTGATGTGTGAGTAACGCCGGTTTCCGCCGCAGCCAGCGTTACGTCTAGTTTTCCGACGGCGATGATGATGATGACGGGATCGGCTTGAAGCTGCAGGGTGATGTGCAATTTCGTGCATCCATGCCGAATCGGCGGTGATAATGGCAGTACGGCAATGGTGAGCTTCTGCGGCTTCGATCTTGCGACTGCGACGATTGCGAAGTATTTCTTGGACGTGACGGGAAACGGCGATGCGATCGGCTGTAGCGAAGATTGTAGCTGTCACGTGGTCTGGATCGTAGCTCGGCGACTTCGAGTGACAATCTTCTTATCTCGCCGATGAGAAATTGCGCGTCGAGGCCTGGTGGGTAAGCTGTGGTCGGGTGCTGTGGTGACGGTAGCGAAGGTGGAGGGACGACCGGAGATGAGATGGCGGCAATCTGATGTGCTGTGGTAGGAATATGCTCCATCATCTTGTCCGCTAACAACGCGAGATCTTCCAGTGTGGTCTTGATTTTGAATGCTTCGCTGACGGTCAGCACGGAGCGAACGTGGGGAGGCAGGTGGTCGAGCCACATCATCTGTATCGTCGTATCTGGGAACTTTTCTTTGTTGAGGGTCTGCATCCGTCGCAATAGTTGGCTGGGCTTCTGCTCTCCGAGCTCGACTTGCGACAGAAGTTTCTTCGTCTGTGAGCTGTCCGATTCTTCATACACTGAGATGAGCCTGTTCTTGATGGCAGTGTAATAGTTGTCGGCCGGTGGCGAGTATATGAGGTCGCTGATATTCTGTATGTCTTGTTTGTCCAGCTGTGCTATCACCATCTGTGCCAGCTGAGCCTGACTCCTCTTCAGCTCTGCCGTGGCTGCTTCGAAGCTGCAGAACCAGAGTACGTGCTGATCTCTCCAGAAGGGTGGAACGCGTAGCGCCAGGGAGATGGCTGCCACGTCGTGAGATAGCGTAGCGGCGGCAGTCACGGTAGGCGGCGAAGCTGCATCTTGAGGCGTCAGCTGTTCTTCGTTCACACCGTTGATGGGAGACATCTTGTAGGCTTCTTTCTTCTTCAGGGTTCAGTCGGTGGTCACCACTTTAGGTATTTGTTGATGGTGTATAATGAAAGAGGTAATTGCTTCCTGATTCTGGTTCGAATGATTTTATTTACAAAATTACTTATTAATATTACACAATTTGATGTACCAACTTGTGGCGATACGCGTAATTGACATCGCGAGATTGCAACGCGAATCAGAGGCGCGCGCGCTATCGCGCGTACCAATAAAAACAAAATCCGCGATCGCGGTCGGCCATTTCACCGCCGATCACCGAGATAGCAACATGTCGCCGCGCCCGCTGCTCCGCGTGTGTTTCATCGTGCTCGTCGTGAACTTGTCTCCGCCCGCTGCGCTGTGTGCTGCACGTCGAAGTTCCTGCTACTTCATTGTCCTTTTCAGGACAGCCGAACTGCACTTTTCAGTGCAACGCAAACTGCTCTTCTTAGAGCAACTTCTTGTTTCTGTGACCAATCAATCAATCCTTGTTTCTTGCTGGACGATCTGATCAATCGGTAATCTGGTTGTTGGTAATTAAGGTATTGTGGTGAGGTAAAGGTTTCCTGCTGGTAACACGGTGAGTAGTAGGTAAGTACCTACAAGTGCTTACTTCTAAATTAGAAAGAGTGGCCTTACTCCTAAATTGTATTTGGCAACACAGTGATGGCAAAAAGAGTAGCAGCATATTGTATGGCTGATCCAACCAAACAAGAAGCAGAATATTGCAATTTCTGAAGGAAATGTTAGTAGGTACGAACGGAAAATCAATGATTCCTGGAATTAGAGATGCATGTTGGCCTAAGGTCCTAACGTATATATTATTCCGCATTATCTAGGGCTGAAGCAATCTTTGGCTTACAAAAGAAAAGTTCTATATTTAGGAGGAGCACACTGGCGAAAATCTTGGCAACAATGGTTGCATATTTGAGCCGTTTGCATTGGAAACTCTAGAACCCTAGGGGAGTAGCGCCCACAGGGTCTTTAAAGGGGTGAGGCACAAACCATACGATCTTACGCGTGACCAGGGTCGCGTTTTATAAAGTTACAATTTACAATTTCGCTGTTTGCCTCTCTTTCTAGCCAAAATGTGCGTGCGTTAGAGAGGCAAACAGCGAAATTGTAAATTGTAACTTTATAAAACGCGACCCAGAAGGCTGGTTCATATTTAGCACAGAGGATGTTTCAATGCTGCCAGTCTACCGATTGACAGTGATCTGGGGCAATTTTTTTATTTTTCTACTCCTGACCTTTTTTTGCTAGTTACATAGCTACGCACACTATTGTAAAGATATACATAATTACATCTGTCAAAAGTCTATAGTCTATTTCTCAAAAACGCACTCTCAGCCGGTATCGTAATGTCGCAGCGTTGTTCGATAAGACAAGGCACGCGAGACATATGGGCGTCTCTCGCTGCCAGAGGTCGTCACTTTCCGAACAGACTCAAAAACGCACTGCGTGCTACCACAGACTGCCACATCACACCTATGATAGACGCCATATTGAATTTGTTCCGATCTTCGAATTTTTACCTGCTACCAACATTAGTACCAGATTATTTATTACAATAATTATAAATTATAAGGTTAAAATAGAATTTTAAAAGAAAGGTTTTGGTTTTTTAAATTATTAATGTGATATAATATATTTTTGTACCAATTACAAACTTCATATTATGCAAAATTATTTATTTTTACCTCTGGCAACTAAGCGCGGTATAAAGCAAACTTATCCATAAACAATGACAGCTGCATTAAAAAAAAACCTTCCCGCTTTCCGCTAGCAGTTGAAAGTCCTACCGCGAACTTCGAAATTGAGTTTCGATCATTTGTCTCTGTCACTTCAACAAGATTATTATTAGAGTGACAGAAACGGATGCTTGACTTTTGCGAATATCGAAGTTCGTGGACGGCCCCCAGTTCTGTATAGGTTTAATTTAAGTCGATTCGCATAAAGTTTGTGCCAATGTGCAGTGCCTAAAAAATGTGATTTGTTTCATTATTATTATTAATTTCTAATGTTCTGCCTGCTTCTTTTGGGAGCGCAGGTATGTATGAGCTAACAATAAGTATTATTTTAGTTTGTTTATATACATACCAGGTGTTTATTGATGACAACTGGAATAGATGTGTGGCGTTCAGTATTGTATGATATTTTATTTGTTCTGTGTATGCTATGCCACTTAGTCGTAGAAAAAGTATAGTATGCAACGTTGTATTAATAGTTCAAAAAATGCCCGCGACGTCTTCAATTGCGATACTCGCCCTTCGGGCTCGTATCGCAACTCACGCCGCTCGCATTTTTTGACCCCTTATAATACCACTATTGCATAAAATACTATTATAGTATAGTAGTTTTTTTGTTTTCGTAAGTTTATTTTTAGGCTCTAGTTCAATTAATATTTGTTTCTGTATACCTAATGTTATTTTTAGTTTTCGAAATACAGTCAATTCACTCTTTCAATATCAGTATAATAATATTGATACTTCATGCTTCGTTTTGTAATAAGTACCTAATCAATGAATGCATACAATTCCTTTAAATCTTTTACCTTAAGAATCTGAAATTATTGTAAAAAGCGAATATTCTTACACATGTTAACACTAATATGGGCATTAATTAACACTATGTTTATTGCCACTTAAGATCGTATTAATGCGATTCCACTACACTTTTTCCTCAATATGTTTATTTTCCTGTTAACAGGACGAATAGCGTAAGGCCACGCATACTCAATCATGCGCTCGCACAAGCCTGCTTGTGTCCCGCACTTTGCGTCCGGGTGCGTGAGGGGTAACGTTAACTTGCACCTTCCACTCGTCAAAGCTCATCGACGTCGTGTCTGCCTGTCACCATTCATCTGTGAGGAATCTGAACAGCAACATTCTGAAAAATCTGAAGCAAAACGTTCGCGCATAGAACTGCAGCTTCCGAATATTTACTTAAAATTAACAGTTTTTGTGACTTATATTTCGATCGGAAAGTGACACCGGAAATACTGGAAAGTGAATTTATAATTTAACGTAGTGTGACACTACAATATATGGCTAATAAGTCTAATAATCATCAAAATAGACATAGGCGTTGGCCAGCATTCGCAAATACAATCGTCACCGTCAGGAACAAACAGGAAAATAGTGCTTCATGGGCTTGAAGATGATAACCCCTTACGACTTAATCGCGGAAGCTGTTCAAACGGCACAAATTATACGGTATACTCTTGGCTCGTCTCAGTCGTTTTTTGTCAAGTTCTTGAATTCGTTCGTCCCTTTCTGCTTTCGTCACCCATTCTTCATTGGTCACTTTGGACTTTTTTTTTCTCTCAATTGTATCTGCAAGCGGCTAGTCAGCCATAATCAGATGTTCTGTCTATATTGAGGTTTTTGAGAGGTATTACATTAAATACACTCCCTGGGCATTAAAGTGTTTGCCGTAGGTATACTAGGGCCGCTGGTCTAATTGTAGGATTTGCCATCTTTTCAGGCACTTTCGACATTTGGCTATTTCTTATTCCCGCTTATTTCAGTATATACCTTTGCAACAATTAGGTATATCGTTTGCTATCGAAACACAATTCAAGCAAAAATTCACGAATAATTTCATTATTTCCACATTAAAAAAATTAAGTGCATCGATTGCAGACATTGCAGTCCACGTCAGCAAATCCAATTCCCTAAATCTGTCGAACGTTCGAAATGGATGATGGCCTGATCGATTCGAGGTATAACTCTGATCCAGTCGTGAAAGTTCTGGGCGACTTACCAACGTGTTCACGTAATATTGTTTCTCGATCCTTGCTGGTCGCAGCAAAGGCGTCTTGTCCGAGTTCACCGCATCCCCAATT
>JALPQI010025913.1:0-15732 GCA_025490895.1 Thaumatotibia leucotreta | reverse complement strand
ATATTCCCCTATTATTTAACTTGCTTGCCCAGCATGGCGTATATGGACATTTATCTCAAGTGCGCTCATATGCAAATGCATATTTAATATTATTACGAACTTCCCCTGTCAGTCTTGTGGCAAAGTTTGCCGCTCTCGCATAGGTCTATTTAGCCACCAAAAGCGATGTCTTCAGGGCATTTACACCTGAAATCGTCTGAAATAGACGCAAAGGCCAGTAGCATTTAATATTAAATATGCATTTAGGAGAGGTTTTTGTCCAGCAGTGGAATGAGATAGGTTAATGTGATCTATTCTGTGTCTCTGATGTATACCTATCCACACAAGTATTTCCTCGTCTGCAAGGTCAGCAGCAATGTAAACAGCGCCTGTTGCGCCAGCTGTATCTTTGAAGTGGCGATCATCTGTTCCTATAGTTTGTGGGTTGGAATTTCCTTTGTGAACGTTGTCGGAAACTCGTTTATATACTGAGAAAGGTGTTTCAAGTAGGTGTTCAAAGGTGCGGTAAAACTGTTATTTTGATATTTCTGAAATCTGCAATTAACATATACACCGTGTTTTTATTGATTTCCGTTAAATTGGCCAGGTTACTTGGGATCTGCAATTTGGGGTTTAATTGGATTTCAAGGGAAAATCAATTTAGACATGCCCTGCTTATGTATAGGATATCCTTTTTTATTATTTTAGGCACCTACGTTTCGTTTTACTTTTTCAACGTCAGCTGTATATAACTGTTTATGCTGATATAACTACAGTCTCTCAAAAATAGTCGCGATCCCTTTAAGCGGCTATTACCTTCACTTAGTCGTTCGCCACATGCGGTCGCCGAATCAAAGTACGAGGCTGCCGACATGTTTCCATGCGGCGAACGAGCAAGTGTAATTGCCGCTTTAGAGTTAAGTATGTAGTATACATTGTATCTTCATTAGATGAAAGTAGGAGATATCTATTACTCCCTAATTTGTTAAAGCTTACAATCTTTTCCTAATACAAATAAGTACGACACTGACTAGAAAGTTTAACCCTTAATTTGGCAAATTTCAAAAAAATCGTGCGTTCTAGCCTCCTCGCCATTGTATAGAGCACAAAATTCTGTCTTAAAAAAAATACAAAAAGTGGGTCGAAGACCATGTTCATTGTGACGAACATTGCCAAATTAAGGGTTAATGCTGAAGTTGTGAATTCTCCATCGATTTTCAATTGCACCATATATGACCGCAAAAATATCAACAGTCATAGTGTCTAGATTCCTGTGATGTTTACCGACGTGTGTCCATTGTCGCGTTCTTGGAAGCACCCTAAGAGGAATCCGGCATGCCGTCACGATCTTCCTGTCGTAGTTGACACGATTCTAAATTGGGAATGGAAGTGTTTGAACCGAAGCAGCAGAAACGAGCAGATGCCTGTGGAAGACACTTTCATGATAGAGAAATTACAGAAAATTACTGCATTCTTGCCAGTGATCTTTTGAACTCGTAATAGGCAAAATGACAAAGACCCTTTCATGGTAGAAATCTCCAAAAAACGGAGTCATTTGAATTAACAAGTTGAACATTATAATTTCTAGGATAAAAAATTAGGCATATGCAGTTCTTCCCATCGCCAGTGATCTTTTGAACTCGGAATAAGCATAATTTAGTTTAGTTTAGTTTTTTATTATCTCACAATATACAAAGTCACTTAAAACTGTTAAAACTACACATGGTACAGTCTTAGAATTTTATATTGTGATTGTCAGTTTCTTTAACATACAATAATTATTTAACTGGCATTGGAATATCATATTAAAATGTCGACAAATTCAAAATATTCATAAAACAAAAATAATTAACACAAGTGTCGTTTGTCCCTTTCCTTCTTATGAATATTTCTATGAGGCGGAGAGGGACCTATATAAAAAAAATTAAGCGTAAAATTTTATCGACCCTCCTGAAGCTTGAATTTTCAAATTACGCCCTAGAGACGTTATTTATTAATATTATTCAACGATTTAAAATTTACTTAAAAATCAAATTGTATGTGTAGCTTTTTACAGAGTTGAGACTTTAATCTGAAAGTGTGGATTTTGAAAAGACATCAGGGCCGGTCATGATGATTAATGAATGAAGGTATAGTATTTTAAGACTATTACAAAACTTGACTTGACAAAATGGAGAAATCACATGAAATACTATCTGTCACGAGTATTTTTAAATCTCGTAGTACGTATTAAATAAATAAATAAATATCTTGGGACATCTTACACAAATCAACCTAGTCCCACGGTAAGCTCAATAAGGCTTGTGTTGTGGGTACCAGGCGACGATATATATAATAGATAGATACGTATAGATACTTAGATACATACACAGCCATGACCAAGGAACAAACATTTGTGATAAATAAATACACAAAGAATGATGCCCTCGTCGGGATTCGAACCCGGAACCTCCAGCTTCGAAGGCAGGGTCACTACCAACTAGGCTACAGAGGCTGACGTATTTGATTTATCAATAATTTCTGTAGAACAATTCTGGTCCTTTCTTCTAGTTCAATTTATTAACTCCTTTAACTTTTTGATTGTTAACATGTGATATTGTGTCAAGGTGAGACCTCAAAAAGGTTTGGTTTCAATGGGTTCTATTTGAAAACATGCTACACCTAATCAATTGTAACTCCACTTTGTCAAAATGAACTGCCGTAGAAGTTTTATTGCAATCTGACTGACAACGTCCTTGATATATTTTACGACAAGACGTAAGTTTACACGTCTTAGTTCAATATGCCAAGATTGGTCTAGGATTGTTCCTGTTGTCTAGGATTTTAAGTGACTTACAGTGCCATCGGATACATCGGATTTGCCAAGGTGCTCAACAAACATCTGAAATACTATGACAATATGTTCGGACGTTAGTGAGCACCCTGGCCGCTTCTTGACGAGCTATGCGAATGGCCTCTTCAGTGAAAGAAAGAAAGAAAAAAAAAATCATGACAAGCGCAGTAGACAAAGACACAATTAACAAATTAGCACACACCAACAGCTTGCCACAAAAGGGTCACAGCTTAGCATGTAGCTGTTCTTCCGTTGTGACCTAGGTGTGTACACTGGATATCAATATCAGTGCTGAGGGTCGTGAACCTTTGTCATCGATCTTTGATAATTTTAGCATGTTTTCGGCGGCATATCGAGTATTCGCAGAATTTGCTGTCCAGAGTAGTGCGGATTTGATCGCTCCAGCGTGTTGGGCTGCGTCCTCTTGGTCTTTTCCCTTCCACTTTGCCTTTCACAACAAGTCTCTCCTGGTTGTTTCTTATTTTTCTGGCAAATACGAATGGCATATGATGTTAAAGTGTACATTTTAACCTTATCATCTCGCTAGTGGTCGGGAATGTATGAATCCGTTTAACAGTAATTTTACAAATCTGATGGCGGAAACGGGCGATATCCGAAACTGCCTTGCCTCGGCTCTCGGGTCGTCTTTAATTTCGTTTTGCGATGTCGCAACTAATATTGGTCAGTCTCGTTCTATTTTTGAAAATATAATACTAGTACATGTGTTCCCAAAAAAGAGTACGTTGGGGTAGCAATTTTGATTGAGTCATTGTTAATAGAGTCATATTATACTATATCTTTACTACCTAAAAAAGTGTTGATATAGTAAGAAAGTAAGTACCCAACGCACCGAATATAATAATACATCGTATAAATACATAGGTAATATCGGAACAGGATTCTGTTACATTGTAACCTGCTATTATAAAGTCAATGTTATAAATCAACTCTAACTTGATGCCTGTAATCTACAAAACGATGCTTAGACTTAATAACAGGATAGCCATCCTGCTAAAGGAATATCTTCTCCGTTTTATTGTTACATAGGTCGTAATTCTGTATTACACTGGTTTTTAATTCAATCTTGTTCTCTTTAGGGGTTTTAAAGAACGGAGTTTTTATGATTTCCAAAATGTTAATCGTCAAAATATGTGTATTTTAGAATCAACATTTTTACAATGTAAATTTACTTACGTTGTAAAATTTGCTCTTTATTTTCTTAAGACGCATTTTGTATAATATACAAATTATAAAACACTGCCCTGTTTTTTAAGCTGGCTTAATTTTTTCATCCACTCTAAACTAAACAATAATATTAGATAAAGAATGATGAACGCGCGTTCGCAGTTATAGTAACTCGTAAAAACTATTACATTAAAACCCGCCTCTGATATGATAAAAATATCCCTTTTTATCTTTCTGTTCATGAATGTTTAGTATGTTTTTGCTGTCTGGTGTTTTGGTTCAATTCGTAGATCGGCGCGTATCTTTTTTCAGTAATTCGTCTTACTGGCGTTACTATTTTGTATCACCTATAGTCCCAAATCTTCTCACTTTAACAGATACTAGTTGTTTAACAGAAGTTGAACTCTTCAGGTATTCTATTTTTATTTCGAATTCATTTAATGCGAGTTGTTTACTTCTGTCCACATTACTCGAGATCTGTCCCTCCACGCAAATACCACCGGTCAGAGCATGTTTATTGTCTGTACCAATTGAAAATATCCAGAATCGATCGGAGAAATTCCAAGATTTATTGGAAATTATTTTTATCCTTTCCACGTCTGATTTTAACCTCAAATCACGTGCCAAATCGTTTACCAATTTAAGACTTCTTGTGATATCGGAGACTTGGATTTCGGGGAAAAGCTATATTGAACTGATATTAAAATCGTAAGGTTAGAAGCTTTATTTGTGGGGATATATATAATATCAAGATGTTCAAAGCCAACAAGTTATTTATCTAAATGATCTCGACAAACCGGTGGGTAAAGTAAAAGGTTATGATTAAAATTCTAAAGAAAGCCAAACATATTACGTTACGCGATTCTCCTCAAAGATAAATCTTAATTGCTAGTCGTAATTGTTTGAAATTGCAGCGGAATTGTTTTTGAATGCATAATAAATATTGTTTTAACGAGACGACACATAAAATAAACAGAAAACATCCATTGATCAGTCTTATAATGAGTGAAAATACCAGAGGGCTACAAATCACCGAAGACAGTATTGATTGTAAACATCATACAGTTGATCAGTAATATCTTCACGGTTTCCGCTTTATGTAAAAACATTGCGCCAAATAAAGCACTTATTTTACTTCTGCCCGTCTTTTGACGGATTGAACATTCAATGAATTTGAGTAATTACGCCTTTCGCAAAAATGCTGATATCTCAAAATTTTACTCTCATGTCTAATACCTTTTATAATTTGTCGTCATACTGGTCAATTTTGTAAGTACCGGTAAATTTCGTGTCTCAAATAATACTAACACCATATGTGTTGTATGCAATACGCACAGTTACTATATTTTTAATTGTAATCCTTTAAAAAGTAGTGACAAATATGGATTAATTGGTTTAGACGTCATTTTTAATTTAATATATATAATAATGCAAAGACGTCTTAAGGATTTTTGTGATTAAAATCTCACATTCGCATTTCCCTACAGGCTCGATTTTACTGAACTTATTCGAAATATAACGATAACTGTCGGATAGTAATGTCAAAACTTCATAGTAATTTGATAATAGTATCTGAGAGTAAGGGCTATTCTTGGAAGAAAAGTTTGGTGTGATCGAGCCTTAAAGAGCCAGAACTACAAAGGTTGCTTAGGTACATTAGTAAACATTAGTCAGCACATAAAGTAAGTAGTATAATATGAGAGTAGAAGAACATTTAAAGTTACTTACACGTAGCTATTTAAGTGTACCTACTCTAATTTCGTGAGTCACTTTTTATGACCCTCCGGGGTCTGACTGAACACAAGGGGCACTCGTGTCTTCATACGGAGTATGACACAAATAGTGGGTATATTCAGTCTTTTATTCTGTTTCACTAAACGTAGGAGGAATATATTTTCCTTGAAATAATTTTTATAGGGTTGTTCCTCCAAAAAGGCCAACTATATAGCCGATAACAAAAAGTTAAATTTTGTTCCGGACTGAAAAAAAAACAATTTTTCTCAGTCCCTATACGTAGCACCAAAATTTTTATATACGCTGTAAAACATGTATAGCTAAGTAGCATATTTAGTTAAGAGATACAATATTTATTTGTTGATGTATTCAATCATAATCCAAGTCATAAAAAGCTTTAGATTTAACTCTACAAATGATGAAGCAGGAGATAACACTGATAAGATAACATTCATTGTGTATTGTTTCAATGATACATCAGTTTTCCATTAATTAAAAAGATGATTTCGGTGTTTTTAAAGCTCAAAACATAAACATTCTCCAAGTTAAGATACCTTTTCAAATTTGAATACATTTTTATCACAACATTAATTTAAAATTTCTGAAAAGCAAGGAAATGCGACATAAAATGATAGATAATAGCGTAATAATTATTGTTACCAAATTGGTACGATTAACATTTATGTAAATTTACGTTTTTTTGACTTTAGATGCGCACTCCTTTACATTCAATCAAGAAAATTGATTTATGTAGGTAGCATTTCGTACTTCGTCATAGTGACAACAATATGAGGTTCCTAGCGACTTTCATATTATTGTCACTGTGATAAAGTCCGAAATGCTACGGGAATCGATTTCCTATAATGTACCCTATTTGTGTAACGAATGAAACCACTGATGAAAACTCTATTTCGCAAACATTCATATGAAAAATGGCTGCTTTTAACTCAGATTATAATCACTAACAGATGTTCATCATACATCTATCCTCATAGCACGCGCCCTTAAGATGATACTAAAGATGGATGAACCTCGAGATCCCTATGACAGATGGCTGGCGGCTAAATCCGGCTGCAGACTGTACTTACAAACTGCATTGCTGTGCATTTGATGTCTAGGTATAGTAGGATAAGGCAGTTGCTCTGAATTCGTTCCCATGAGAAAAGCAGAGTGGTAGAGAAATGAAAATTCTGGTAGTGTGCTGATAGAATGAAGCTCGTAAGGAATATCTATATTTCTATAAACATAAAAAAATGAGGATTGAAGTGCTTCAAGCGTAGAAATAAATTTCTATGAAAATTGAGAAACCTTTGCTCGTACATGTTGTCGAGGTTTATGTAAGTTTTTTAAATGTAATTTTCTTTAGGAAATAACCATTGACTATTTATGTATTACATTTGTTTTATAATCACATTTTTAGGTGTCAATATATTGTTGAGATCAGTCGCTTTATTTTTCAGCTCCACAACCTGTCAAAGATTATAGCAACACATACAATTAGATTATGTGTAGGTATTAATAAAATCAATTTATCTTCTAGCAAAAATGAATAAACATGCAAGCTATGAATACTTGTAAAATATCCTTTTATCGAAACATCGAAAGGATATGGAATAAAACCTGTAAACGCAACTGAAACAGGACTCGAACCAACGCACCCAGAAATAGAGAAAAATCTATGAAAACCCCAGGAAACCACACTAACCTGCGAACTGACACGTAATGTAAATTAAACGCGAAGGGGACATATTAGTCGCAGGATGTGCTTCCGGACTCGAACAGTCACGTCTAAAAATATACATGCATTTGAGAACTTATGTCTGAGGCGCAGAGGTCAAAGTTGTTGAGATGTTTTTGGAGTCGGCCGTACCTGGGGTTTAGCGTGTCGACGCGAAAATCGATGGCGTTGATGATTTAGAAAAGTTTGCTTATTGATTTTGGAAGGTAAATGGTCAAAAGCAATGTAATATTCGTACGAAAGAGTGAGATCTCTGTTGGGCTACTGGGAACTCCGAAGTTTGCAAATTTCGGGGATTTTTCTCTGTCACACCAACGAAGGCGTCATTAGAGCGACAGAGAGTAATCCCCGAAATTTGCGAAATTCGGAGTTCGCGGTAGGGCCGTTGGAATAATAGACGGAAGAGTATTTAAATTCAAGTTTTCAATAACTATATAAATATACGTGTAATACGATGTCATATCATACTACGTATACGTATAAGAAACTCCACTAGATTTGCATTGTAATTATACCAAAATTGTCACAAGGATATGCTAACACTGCTATAAATATACAACCATGTCAATCATGTTCTATAGTGTTTATACTCAATAGTCAACATAGTCATGATTTCTTTGAAGTAGTTATACTTTGTAATAGTTAAATGACATCATTCATTGCTGTTCAACTCGGTGAATTATCATATCATTATACTTCTAATAGACATCTGAAAATAACATTTGTAAGTAGCATTTACGTTGTCTACTTTTTAGTATTCGCTCTTCTAGTAGGACAGAGACGTGTTTTATTATACGAAGGTTTTATAACCCTCAAATGTGTAGTTAGGAAATTGTAGGTACTATAATAGTAATATTAACTCCTCTCTTATTATTTCTTTTTAATTGAGATATTAATGAAAAAACTCCTCTCAAATCAATCATTTAAAACTGTGAAGCCTCTAATTGTAGTTCAGTTTCTCTTTTAGCACCAAAACCTTTTTCTTTGTACTCGGCCCTATATTCGGTCGCAATTGATGCATCATCCGTTTTTTGCCTGGTGTTAATTATAATTTCACGTGTACGCATATTTTTAAATTAGCCTTTGTTTACATTAACACCCCGGGAAGTTTTATATTAATACATTTCGCTAACGCAATTTCGTTGCTGGTTATTTTCACACATTTATTACTAAACCTTTTTTACGGACGTAGGTCTCTCCTATCAACTATGCACATAGACGCATTAGGAGGTCATTAACCATAATGCCACGCTGGGCAAGCGGATTGGTGATCGCAGTAATGACGCTGCTGCCCATCATCAACCTTCTATCAAAGAATAGTCAGTGACACTTCAATCCCTTAGTCAACTCTTGCGCCACCCGCGGGAAGAGTTGGGGTGGTGACAAATTTATTCTTACTGCCGTCACCTCACAGCTTCACGGATTTTACAATAAATGTCATTCATATTATATTTTCATAAATTTCAATGACAGCCGTCAAAGCAAACTGACAAAAGGCGTCTCGTCCTCGGGCATGTCCGAAGCACACTTTAAACATTTTCATAAAAATTCATTTTCGAATCGTCCTTCCAACCCCCTTTTCGCCCCCTCCCCTGCGTCTCACCCCCGCGTCTGGCAGCTAAATGCAGTTACGTCCGCCGAGCCGGAACACTTTTTGCCGTCCGCCATATGGCTAGAGACTTCGCCCTAAGTCGTTTATATGGTGTTTTTTTCCTTTGGATCTATCAGCTGAGCAAGATAGGACGTTTATTTATTATATTAGTTCTAGTTTGGTTTCTAAATGGTTTTGCGCCAAATTCTCGTAATAAGATTAATAAGGTGTTATGCTGTCCAACCTTTGAATTACTTCTAGGAGAAATGTTTTTAAAATATTGTATTTATTTACAACCCCTAATGATTTAAGTTGAGAAGGATGAAATTTAAATCGTGATTTTATGTTTAGCTAAATGTATCAAACAACTAACAAATAATTCAATGACCGATGTGATAAAAACGGAAGTCTTGATCATCTTTAGCGGAGTTACATATATCCATGTTTTTGCTCATGACAGTCATATTGCTGACTATGAAATGTAGACATTCGCATTTTGTTAAGGTAATTTTATCGAGTTCCCTGCAAATCAGTGCCGTTTAGTCACATATTTATATTCCTAATTTGTATAGTTCTGAGAAACACATTAGTAGAACACATCAAATAGTTTCATATTTCCTTATTCGACACAAAAGTAGCCTAGAATATCTTGAAACGGACGTAACCTAATCTCTTGAAATCAACAATAAAATCATAAACAACCTGTCTTTAGACCTTAATGGCAGCTATTTAAACTAAGCTCGCCATTTCGTTAAGGCCAATGGTAACATTAGTTACAAAGCTATTACATTGACAATTTGTGGATCTTATCCCATTGGAATAGGGTTTACAAATGGTCAGATAAGTCGATAGCACAATTGCTATCGGCCGGTAGTGTGTAGGCCGCTTCCTTATGTTGCTTCCGGAGCGAATCTAAACTGCTCAGTTGTAAAACGACGGAAATAAAGATGTATTTTAGTCGTAATAAAACTTTTTCGAGTAAATCAAGTCTTGGGGGCGTTGTAAGACCAAAAAGTAACGACAAAAGTTCGTAGAATTTGACTTGTGAAGGACTTTGATTGTTTCTATTATTTATTGGTAAGCTTTTCTGAAGCGTCAAGCGAACCTTTTTTATAGTAGGAGGATGATAGAAAAATATTTGTGGTAGGTATTAGTATTACGATTAATAGATTATACTTAACGAGGCTTCGATTGGTCTAAGTAAAAATAAACATAGATTCATGACGACATTGCTTCAACGTTAGTTATTCTTCACGCTCAATTGCCAGAACACAGTATTTCTTTCAGCGTCTCGATATATCTGATTATGAGCACAAGTGTTGTTTGTGATCAGCGATAATCGTTCAATTAGCCGCGTACAAGTTTCATTTGTTTTGCGGTGACGTTCTGTCTGCCATTGCGTGAAGATTGCGCAGGTTAATTAGGTAAATAGATTTTCTAGGTCTCTTGATTAAATAATTGACGTTTTTACCCTTTGTCAGAATCTGTTTATGTAGTGCAAGCTCAACGCCTATTTTCTCTAGTGTTTTTTTTTGTATTATCAAATACGATTCAAATTTTTAAAGAGTATACCTATAACTGATATAAATATTCCGGTCTCTCAAAATACAAACGTCGTTTTCGATAATTGATTCCTTCTTACTCTTTGCTTCTTGTATTGAATTATTAGTTTTGATCTATAGCTTTATTGACCTATAAATTGTATTAATGTTTTTTAATCTACGAGTACACTACAAATCTGCAACTTGATCTATATTCAGTTCTGTTGGAGTTAAGCCAAAATTACGAATAGCGTTTAGATTCCTGATAAATCTCTATTGATGTCGTGCTAATGAATGATATTCTAGTCAGGAAACATGAGTCAATCGATTAAGCCCATGTAGAACAAAAACGTTTTTATTATTAGACTAAGGGCGACAATCTCCGTTTATAAATAAACGAATAAAACCGGCTAATTACAAACATTGCCAAGAGCGTCACTGAGCCATGACGTCTTATTTTGCAGCTGAGGGAATATTTGGTAATACAGATGTAACTAGAAATGCATAAGCAGATAACTATGATGTAATAGTCAAACTAACTAAAACCTGTGCAAGTGAAAATCTAACTGAAGTGAGACACATGTGATTTAGTGAATTTTAGTGTTATGGTCGGAACCATGATGTGGTTCAAACGGGAACCGAAGGTTGTGGAAAAACCTTCAGAAAATGGGACGGTGAAGGGAGAGAACGGAATGGTGAATAGACTGAGACGGAAGAAAGCGATAACGCTGAAGCCGACAAGGGAGTCGAGCGAGAGGGAAACGTCGACTGAAAGCGAGAAGGAGAAACGAAGACATTCTGACATTTTGGACATGAAAGTGTCATTGGGTAAGTTTTTGAAGATCATACTTGTAGATGTGATTTCCTTGCCATTTAATTTAGATGATGTTATCAAGATTTTGTTCTATTGTACAAGATAAAATTTTTGATTTTAATAAATACGGCGAATGCTTGCGATCTTGTGACATAAAAAAGGCCTACTGATACTGAGTTCAATGTATTGTCACATCAACTGCGATGAAATAGAAATTATGACTATTACATTTATGGAACGTAATTATTCGTTAAAAAGACATTATTACTCGGCGTATTAAAACATTATAGTTACGATTTACGATCATTGCTATGCGGGCCTTATATATGAATAAAAAAGGATAAAATAACTGGTTTTGAGAATGAACCTGCATATGTATTTAATAAGTAACAAACTTAATACGTGCATCTATGTTCGTTCGGAAATTAAACTGGAAAAGAAAATACCAATTTGCTAAAATTAGGGCGCCTATAGGAAACTTATATAATAGAAACCATTCATCGATTATATAAATGAAGAATTGAAGACCTTGAAAGACATACACAAAGGGTATACAAAAATAGCTTCAACGTATATTTTTTATTTAGAAGTTATTCACGCAAGGTTTCCGGATCGATTATTATGACGTGACAGTGAATAGTAAAACATTATCGAAGTATCATGTGGACTTGACACGGTAATGTCGGTAGTATGTGAGCGTTTTATTAAAAACGTCCCATATTTTACGCTCGCCATAAGGACGGAATTGGAGCAGTACGCGTCGGGCTTTGGCCGAGGGTGCTCCGGACGAGGACCGTCTTAATGGGTCGAAACATGTCGAGCAATCATTGACTTAAATACGTGAGTAACCCGGTTCGATAATATTTTAATATGTTTGAGTCTCACGTTAGGATGTTATTAGTTTATTACTAATGCTGTCGCATGTTATAATTATAACAGCTTAGGTACATAATATTAAAATTGTCTAAAATACGTATCAATACAATATAAAATAAAATATGTAATGTCTTTAAACAGTAGTCAATCTAAATAGTACAGAGAAAACCGTATCTTATATAAGATTTGTAAATGATATTAATATATTAATTTGATTTTACTGCTAAATAATCACTCAAAAAATATAGAGCGCGCGCAAATTATGTTATATATAGTATATTGAAAATATATTGAAACTGTCGAAACAAGCGGAAAACGATATCGCGCATATGAGATAATATTGGCACATAACCGCACAACCTTGAACTCTTAGGTTAAGTCAATTAACAATAGCGCAATATCCACAAGGCTGGTTGATAACCATAACTGAGTCACGGTCTGAATTAAATATTAGTACAATTTGGACACATGCAGTCTGCTATCTGAATAGAAACTTATGGGCCACCTTTAACATTTTTGATAATTCCTAAAATATTCGCAGTAGGCAAACATTTTGTTAGAAAACTAGAAGTTAGATAATAAAAAAAGGAATATTTCGTCTTTAACTGATTTACACTCTACCCAGACTATCTAAAATCATGTTAAAATGACAAAAAGGATAAGATTTATTTTTATTTTATCTTCAAAGAAAAATAACAATAATTATTAAAATAGTAGATGTCAAATGCCAAAGAAAAACGAGTTTAACGACACCGATGGTGGGATATTTACAAATCTAATTAATTATAATTCATAATCATACTACCCCCTTTTACGAAACACTGCCTCTTGATAATCATGATTTAGAAATTTAAAGTTGTTTTAAATTCATAATATTTTCTTCGGTTACCGCGAGGATTACTCATGAAATAAAACTATGAAAACGGATAAACTCGCGTCATCCGCAGACCACGAACCCTGTAAAGTGTTCGAAACGTCGGAATGAAGTTAAAATTAGTTAATATACGCGAGTTTATCCGTTTTCATAGTTTTATTTCTTGTTTTAAATTCGTCAACCATAATTTCTTCGAGAATATTCAATGCCCCTCGAAGTTGATAAATAAATTATAATATTAACAACTTTACCAATTCCCGATTGAGCCTTGATCACAGGAATTCCATTATCACGCCATGAACTTTGATAAACTTCTGGACAGAGTAATTATCAAATAAGATTGTTTAAAACCAATTCTGTATCAGCGAAATGCGTTTGTTTGTTGTAGAGTTCATTGGTAATGTTACGTAAGTTTACTATCAGTTATGTTAAATACTTTAAAATTAGTGCTCCGATAAATCGATTGTATCAAATACATAAAAGATTACTAGATTCATTTCAAAATTTAGTATACGCGCTTTCTAGAAATACTTCCACAAACTGCTTCGTGAATACTGAATGTATTTCAAGAGAATCAATTAGAAACTGAGATAAACATACTCTAACTGATAAATGATCTAAGTAGAAATTACTTCTAGCAATAGAGTTACGCAGAAAAGCATATACTGCGAACCAAAGTCAAAGCTGGTGGTCACGCCGTAAAACTATTCTTAGTGCTTTAAGCTATTCAAAATAAACTGAAGCGACAAGCGATTCTAGACCAAATTTCCAAAGGAATAAGGAGAAATAAGCAGTCATTAGTTAGAGACGGTTTAGAACCGTTGAGCATCTGACACGTGGTGGTTATTTGCACTTGGACAAAAGAGTATTTAAAAATGTATATCAATTTTAAGTGGCCTTGTGATATCGCAATGTAAGTCTTAGGCTTATGATATATGAACCCATTTATATCGTCTGTTGTAATTAGTACGATTTAAGTAAGTATGAAAGTGACGCATGACACGATAAAGAGCTAAAGCTGGATTATCGTAAACGTACTTAGTTCAATACTTTCAACGGATTTCACACTTAACAGAATAATTTTTTCGTTAAAATTTCAAATATGTAAATCAGTTTTGTTTGATCTTATCGTGGCATTCACCTTTCATATCAATACTTCCGCGGCCCTTCGATATTATTGTTATAGTCCATTTCAATTCAAGTAGTCCTAAATATCATAATGTAACAAAACCTTCATTTAGTTCTATAACGTGTTTGGCTCGTGGTCTGAATCGCGGGTCGCAAAAAACGTAACCGAAATATTGTTCCGTTTGAAATCGCCAACGGCCCAACGGTTTCGCGGTGACGTGGTTAAAGGGCATGGTAATTTTACGCTAAGATACTAAGTAATATCGCCACATACATTAATAAGATCCTTAGATTTGATAACGTACTTACAGTAAAAAAAAATGATCTATGTCACAATGATAATCAATATGAAAGACGATGGGAATCTTTTATAGTCACTACCTATGACAATATCCGAAATAGTACGTAAATCAATTTCCTTGATGGTATTCATAGACAGTGTTTAAGTAGGAAGAAAGAGATTAAATAAGAATAATTGACAGGGCATAATTCTATGAATTCATTTTGACCTGTATTCGAAATTGATGATGAACTCTAATCCCATAAGGTTAAAACTACATTCAAGAAACGAAATTCGAACAATACAATTAACCCAAAAAGGAAAGGGGTGCAGTGGCTAAAACAGCGATAAAGTTTTAATCTAATTAAAGTAGTAGATATTGTAGACTATAATAAAGAAATATTTTTGAATAATTTGTATAGCAATGTATTTCGTTCAAAGCAATGCAATATCAAGATCAAAACGATGAGATGAGAATACTGGCCTACTGTGGACTTCGAAATTCGTAAATTTTAGAGAATTTGTTTCTGTCACTCCAACGAAGGCGTCATTAGAGTGACAGAGACAAATCTTCGAAATTTGTAGATTTGGAAGTTCGCAGTACAGCCACTGATTCGTCTTACTACCGAATAAGTATAAGAATGACCTCATTTTTTATCACACCAAAACTGTTTATAATTTAACGCACTACGTCATCCCATCGGATCATTTTCATTCTAAAAAGATACAACAGAATTTTACACTAACACTGGTACAATAATTTGCATACTCGAACCATAAAACAAGAAGACTCAAATTGTATGAGCTTGAAATGATCATAAGACTTTTCGATAGTATGGCATCGAACAATATCATGCGATGACTCATACTCATACATTTCAAACCCCTCTGCCTATTCGCTTCAGTAGATAAAAGTATTAAGTACATAAAATGCTCTTTTAACTTTAACACTTTTCAATATCGAAGTAATAAAGTTCTCCCAAGATTCCATGTGTTAAAAATACAGTGATTTTAATTTCATCTGCTGCACTATCATTTTCGAAATAATTTTGAACTTTATTCTTTAATGATTTAAGATTCAAGACAGCTAATCATTTTTTTATACCAGCTTGTATTTGCATTTTGGCATGACCTTAGCCAGGTCGATGATCTATGAGTT